>VNWY01000113.1:0-83552 GCA_009869845.1 Pseudachorutes palmiensis | reverse complement strand
CCCTTATTTATACAAGAATTGTAAGAGATCATTTTAGTTTTATATCGAGTTGAGGAATAAAAGAGAAGAAGCTTGTGATTGGGAAGGACGCGCGTGTGACTCTATACCATAGTTATATTTCTTTTCTTGCTATTTACTGAGGTCATTGACCCTTGTATTTCTGGATCATAGTGAGCTAGATGTGGCCTTTGCTGACTCGGTGCTTGACAAAGTCCACCATTTTGTTGTGGAAGAGGAGAGGAGCCGCTCACTCCGGAATTAATGGAGAAGCGATTCACTGTTGGATGAATCCCTTGTCCCGGGTATCCGCTGTTGTTTTGCGGTGTTTGGTAATGGTGGTACTGCAAATGGGCAGGAGGGGGACAGTGGTGGTAAGCGAGTGGTCCACTGCTATGTTGTCTTGACTCGTTGACTCCATAATGTTCAGGACGATGTCGAACTGAGATTGGAACTGGAGCTGGGCTTTCTGGGTCATCGTACGAGTCAGGGCTACTTGTACGTCGACTAGGGCTGCTTCCTGTACCCATGGTCATTGTGTACTCGTTGTTTCCATGATGTCCAGTGGGACTTCCACCGCCAATGTTCAAATGCATTGAATGGTGGCTGAACCTTTTGGATTCATCCGGAGAGCCATTTCCTCCATAGAGACTGTGTCGCTTCTCATGTTCCCCCAGGAGCTCACTTGCCGACCAATGAATGGGACTCTTTGGATCTGCAATTGCAGCAATCTTCCCGTCGTTTTGTGCCTTGGATGATTTTCGTGATGACGCCTTACGACAATAGAGTAGAAATACAATCAAGAGAGAGATCAGAATCATTGAGACGACGGCACAAATGATGATAAAAATGAGTCCAAGCCGGGTTAAATCTTCCGTGGACGGTGGGGTGGTGTTTGTAATTCCCAAAGTGTTTCCATGATTGGTGCTAAACGTCGTTTCAGATTCCTTGGGTGGCTGCACAAGACTGACTCGAACTATATTAGACATCTTCCCGATATTCCCGTAGGTGTCAATGGCTCCAATAGTCAAGAGAAACGAGCCGAAATAAGGTAATGACAGAGTCGTGTTATCCTCAGCCCCTGCTTCTCAAGTCCACAATGAGTTCACGCAGTAACTTCCAGTCTTCATTCAAGCTGTCCATGCTATAGTAAATCCGGTATGCACTTGCAACTCCTTGGTCAAAGTCCTCACCCGGGGCTGTCCAGGCGAGGCTCACTGACTTCTCCACCGGGTCCAACTTCTCAACACGAAGATCCCCAATTCGTCCAGGCGGGTATTGACCTATCGGTGGAGCCTCGGTGAATCTAACCAGTAGCGAGTTACTCGTGCGTTCCCCAAAGGGGACTATTTTGTATTGTTGTTTAGGGTCAGGTGGACTCATGACGGAACCACAGCAAGGTTCTTTTGTAGGTGAGACTGTCAGTGGATCTTGCGTGACGACAATGAACTTGGCCCTGTACGGATTGACCACCACACGACATGATACTTCGAGTTGGGATGTTGTAAGTCCAGGGGGAATTACGACATAGCGAGAGTACACTCCGTCGCCCCGTGTTAAGTCAGGCTCTGGAAATAAATGAGTCATTAATTTACTCAAATCTCAAAAAGTCTCACTGGCCAGAGTCCAGCGGTGCCGAAGTAATAGCGAAATTCTACTCACCGCCATTGCCGTTGTCCAATAGTTTCAAAGTCCATTTCCTATTCGCCGCGACAATGAAGACTTCCACTTCTGCATCCAGCACGGGTGAATTCTTTCGTTTTACCTGAAATAAAATAAATTGTCTATTATAGTAATTCTGGGATAACGAAATTGGAGAACGCTTCAGTTCTCAATTATGCATCCCGCTGGTTTCCCTGTGCGGAAAATTATAGCCCACGTCAAATCCGAACACAAGCGAAAGTCTTTCTTTTGCAAATATCCGCCAGGGCCTTCTGCACGACAAATAAAACTATTCTCAATAAGTCTCTTGTTCAATCAAGCGCATCTTTTGGTTAGTTTCCTTTCCATTTTTGCATTCCCCTTTCACTCAATTTTATCTTCAAAAGTCACTGATTGAAGCCTGAGAAGGGTTACAAAAGGGCTCATATTTCCAAATTCATTTTTTCCATTTGTTCAATTTGTTCAATTTATTTTCCTCTGGATCCAAATGAAGTAGAATTCCATGGATATGGAACCGCACTTGAATGAAGGTTGAATTAATCCAAATTAACTTTTGGATTAAAACCCAAGTGATGAATTTAAAGCGTTGTAGGATCGTATTAAGGACTCACCTCGGTGAACAAGATCAAAGGCGTGAGACTCAAATTGGTAACTTTATTTTCATTCACGTTGGAATAGAGTCGTACTGTTAAATCCTCTGATGAAGTTTTCGTCACGACTTGCACAAAGTGTGATTGATGCGAGTCCGCCAGTCTTTCGATCCGGTAGCGCCATACACCCGGCTAAAACCCATTTATCAGATTAATGAATTACCAAATACATGGGGAATGTGGAGCTAACAAGCGGCTAAGAAGACGGGAAAACCTTGATTTAAAAGGGGCACATTTCATTCGAATTTAATCAGCAGTCTGATGCAGTTCTTTTTCTAACCTCGTTGATTGAAGCATCGATTTTGATGACATTAATGTCATGTAAATCCGATAATTGCGTCGTGTACTTGACTCCGTTGGGACTTGTTAATTCCACACTATTGATTTTAGGATCATTTGGATTAGAAGTGTAAATGAAGAACTCTGCCGGAGACTGGGAGGACGTCGATTCAAAACTAAAGTTGGACTCAATGTACGATCGAGAGTCACCTTTGTATTCTGCCTGGTGAATCTGAAATCCAAAACTCTTTAGTTTACAGCCTTTGAAAAGAGTAAATTAGTCTGTGGTGGGAATTCTTGAGGTCATTGACCTTATGCTTTTTACATACAACACAAAATTCACCCTGTTCCACCCCAGTAGACATACCATTGTAGGCCAATTGAGTGCCACATCTTCAGTGTAGAAAGTTTGTATTGACATGAGGGCGTTGATGAGCTGGACAAAGGTTGACATATGAGTCGTCGGTCCAACGCCTGTTTCTCGAATTGCAAAATGAGGGCCGCTCGTTCCTTCTGCAAGCTGTGATATCTTGGCGTCACCTGCAACAAGATTTGGCACAATTAACTGTTGTGTTCGTAGTCGCCATTTTTTGTGGACACGCGAGCATTACAGAGAATGATTTTTGTTATAATGCTTTGTCGCTTTTTCCCTCCCTTGGGCCTGCTAAGTCATATCAGCAGTGGTCATAAAATACTAACGCCGCCATATCCGAACGTATCCACTTTATATCTCCCGCCATTTGTCACGTAGTGGTGTCGTTATGGCACACCACCACTGCCACCACCAGTACAACACCAGGCCACCAACCACATAAAACTTCAAACATTACTTCCAAGATTGGTTAGATTTCTCCCCATTCCGGATTTCATCCTGGATTTTTCCATCTGAACCCTTTTTGGCGATTAAATCTTTTCACTAGGAAAAGAAATAAATATTGCCATTTCTCTTGTGAGTGTCAAAGAACTTATAGTAGTGGTTACGAGTATTATTGAAATTTTTAAAGGAAATCATGGGCTTTTGACTTGAGTTGAGAGTGCATGTATAGCCTCTCTCATTCGTCATAAATGTTTTCAATTTGAGCCTCTCCGGATGACTTTTGGCAAAGGGAGTTAAACACGTCTCATTGGGTTGCTAATTTAGCTCCACTCGAACTTTCTCTTAAAGTTGAAATGAAGTTATATCGAAAACTAGACTGCGGGAGCTCCGTAGCTCTGCATCCTAGCTCTGTGTTCTGTGCTCTGTGTTAGGTCCATGTAGTTCCAGTTGAGTAGAAGTGAATACAAATATAGGAAAGCAGAACTGAGACCAACTCATAAATAGAAATCTACAGAGTAGACATTATGGTGAAAGTAAGGGGAGGAAACGGGCGAGCTTTCACATTTCCAAACTTATTCCAACTGCCTTTCGGAAGAGCAAGACTAAGGCTATACATCAACATGTGTGCTTGGCTACTTTGTGCCCTCTTAACTGTAAAAGCATTCCCATACATTTGTACCGCATCTTGCGATAAGTAAAGTGAAAGCACCTTCCGCTTGTAACCTAGATTTCCAGTCAGCACCCGGCTCCTTCCTGACACAGGCTTTCAAAACCTTGGCTGTGGTGGTGGCGTAGCTTTCAACATTTTTATCTAAATCACTTCCTCCAATCTACTTTGATGCTGTTAACGTGGTGGTTAGAAGAGTTCCAAACATGACTCAATTCCTATGTTGTAGTTGTAGCCCTGTAGCTTTAGGAGAGAAAGCAAAAGGACGACGTTTGCGTACTGATGACTTTTACCTAATGATGGATACTCAATTGCAGCCAAAGAAACTTCCTCAGCTCGAAGTAATTCCAGGGATGTTTCCAACTCGACGGTGGAGACCGTGCCTTGACTTAAGAGAATGATTACAGAGCCAGCGGGTCGTTGTTGATTCCGACGTAGAACCTGCCAAATTGGTTAGAAATGTCAATGATCAGCATCTAATTACAAGGCAGTAAAGGCAAATAAGCAACTCCACTAGTGTATACACTGCGCTAATGTTGTAGTTCTGATGTACTGCAAGTGGAGTAGTTGAGTTACCTCAACAGCCTGGAAAATCCCTCTTCGGAGTGAAATATTTCCGCCGCTGTCAACATTTGGGTAGTTTGGTAATTTATCGGCGAGTGCTCTTCGGATGGATAATGACTGGAGGGATGTCATGTTGGCCAAAATCCGAACCTCACTTGTACTGATTGCAATCATTCCAAGTTGAGTTCCAGTCGGTAAATCGTACTTTATAAACTTTCGAACGGCAAGCTTCAGAAATTTCCAAACGTCCTGAAAACAAATTAAAATCAAAATTGCGAAATTTTTAAATTTCAGTTCAAAAATAGCTAAAAGGAAGGATCAATTTGCAATTTTTAGAATATGAAATATTTTCCTTCCAGAAAAACGAGGTTAGTATGGCCAAAATGTCAAAAGTTCATGTCATCAAAAGTTGAAGTATTTTTATTATCCTTGAGTCATAAAAGGACCCAATTATCCTTTCCGACGTTATTCAATTCCTCCTCCATTTTGTCTCTCCCCCTTTCGCTTGACATGAAAATGTTGGAAATTATTATGATCCGTTTGGTGTACTTCCGTTAGGATAAAAATTGAATGGCGCAAGTGTTCATGGCGAAGTGTGAAGGACTCCATTGTTACAGGACGTACCCTTAAATTCATGTTTCCGGTTTCTTCGACCAAGAGGACAAACCTGGGCTGTGTGATTTGCTTCACAATGAATTCCGGCGGAGGTTGAACGGCATTCGGCTCTCTGTCAAGTGTGTAAAAACGATAATCAGCGTGTCATTAAATTTCTAGCGAGCAGTTGACGCAGGCATTCAACAATAACACACACACACGTTCTCATGTTTCAAACATCCGCCATCGCCACGCGACGCAGATGGAAACCTTCCTTATCCTGATTGCAACTTTTAAAGTCTTCCAAGCCAACACTTTTCAAAGATTTATTTTTCCTGGAGGTAAACGTGAGTCGCTATCTCCGCTGTGTATAAATTCGGGTCTCCCTTACATATTTTTAAATCCATTGTGCTCTGCTTGAACGTGGTGGTACAGAAAAGATTCAATTGAATCGGAGATGAAGGACAGAGACTCGAGAGACTAACGGAAATAAAGTCCCTTGAGAAATTAGAATTTTTCAACGGAGGTGAGGCCTGTGCCTCTGATCTTTTAGACAAAGTGACTCGCGTGTAAAGAGAGAACGCAGCCATTGGATTTCCTTAGCGTTTTAGACTTCATGTAATTTCGGAATGTCGACAACTATAAAAGTGTCAGAAATAAAGATAGAAATTCGATGGTGAGAAAGACAAACTTCCGTTTCCTCCGTTTTCTCTGATTTCTTGGAACTTGGGGGATTGGAACTTTGGGCTTTAGAAGAAGGTAAAGGAAAAATACAAGAAAACTTTCATCTCCTTCACCTGAAGATTTCCAAACTAACTGCGCCAATTCTCGTCACAAAGACACTTTTCTATCGCTGGACAAGGCGCTTCTGAGAAAAAGTTTAAACTGATGACACACAGAGGAAACAAATGTTTACGCTCCTTGCCTTCCAAAGGGAGAAAAATGAGTTCAGCTCAAATTGACATGGTGCGGTCAAATAATGGGGATGAATACAAAATTAAAAGTTTTCAAGTCCAAACTCAATTAAACTTTAAAGTTTTCACGCATTTAACTTCAAATTTCTTTTCAATTCACAAGAAACATGAAATATAGAAATATAAAGAAAAAGTCCAACTTTTTTCCATCAACCCTCAGCTCTTAAAAAATGAGAGAAAAGGAGAGAAAGAGAGAGAAATAAGAGAAAACGTTAACTCTCTGACCTAATTTTTTTAAAAAAAAATTTTTTCATTCATCAATCATTTTTTTTTTCAAAACGGCTTCAATTCATTTCCTTTTGTTTAACTAAATTACACCGTTTTACAGTCTTAAAAGTTTCATTCTTGTTGTTCTTTGCACATGAAAATAAATAAAAGTTGAAACAAATGAAGAAATCCATTAGTCCAAAGTGAGTAATTAGAATTTGTCGGAGAGGAATTAAGACAAAGGGCAAGAGGATGGATGAGTGAGACGTTAAATGGGGAAATTATGCCGTTATCCATTCCCCGTTGTAATATATGATGAGATCCTTTTTGTGTTTGTCTAATGCAAGCTAACATCGCTTAAGCCTTTAGGAGATATGCCTAATTAAATTCTAAACTAAAGAAAAAAGTAAATACACGTTTGAACTTTGTTTTGTGCGTAAAGGGCCAAAACTCCCAACAGCAATTAAGGGATTTATGATGTCCCTTTCCATAGGAGACACACGCACTTTATAATTCTGAAATTCAGAGCAGGGGCTGCGGCTAATTGCAGTAGTTTAAAAGAGAATATTTAATGAATCTTCTTGTTTTTCAATTTAGAATCTCAGAAACCTCTAAAAGTTGGTGTGCCAAAATTTTGGCATTACCGAATAAAAACCGAAAAGACCAAGTCTAGCCAGAGCATAGCAGAGAGAAGCGACGGTTCACATATAAATGAGGTTCGAGAAATCAAAAGCGCGTATCTGTGAATTCCATTCCCCAGAGGGGGCTGGAGCACTTTCCTTTTAACCCACTTTAGATAAGTGCGAATATGAGAATGTGCGATACGGAGATAAGAACCGGGGCGACATTGTCGTCATCATATCTTCCGTGAATGACATGAACTCCCCACACGCACGCAAGCACATCCCGAATCATCAACTGAACCCTCAATATACCCTGTGGGGATCATCCGCAACAAATCAAATTGTAATTCACTCTACTGGGGATTGTTTAGAAGTCTCTAGCTCCGACTTGCGTTTATTACAGGAGGATACTCATTACGTCCCTTGACACGGGTGACATTCCTATAAATCTAAAAGATAACTGAAGATTACCACAACCAACCAACCGGGAGTGTCGTCAGGAAGATTTAGTGAGCGGATAAAAGAAAATGAGTGTCACACATGCACACTCATACACACGCGCAGTGTATTTGACCATTGACCAACCTGAGTTGCAAGTGTCGAAAGTCCTCGTGTTCATAAATGACATCAGACACTGATTTCCGATTGCACAAGAAATTATGTTTAGTCGGTGCTTGGAAGTTATGATTGGAACCATCGCAGAATCGATGGACACTCCGTCCTTGCGGGTAGGACAAGATGGATGAAGTAATACGATCATTCTCTCGAGATCCAGGGGAGATTTGAAGATGGCAGGAATCACTCCCGTCCATTCCGCTCTTTCGCTTCAACGAATTGGAATTGCAGTCGGCAGACCTACAAACAAAAAATAATACAAAATTACTTTCAGAAATCAAACTTTTGATGAAAGCTTCAGCGGTGGTGCCGGCAGCTGAAGCCTTTTAGCTATAGCTCCCCTATTCTTTTTGCCAGCAATTATAAAATTACTTTCAGAAATCAAACTTTTGATGAGAGCTTCAGCGGTGGTGCCGGCAGCTGAAGCCTTTTAGCTATAGCTCCCCTATTCTTTTTGTCAGCAATTACACGGATGTCATTCCTAGAATTTGGGATTGAAAGTTTCAATCCTAGTTAAATTAAAATAAGGATTTAGAACTCCGTATATTTGATGCTTGGATTATTCCTTAAAGGCTAATCTTATTTATACTTTCACTCTAAACCTTACAAAGGTGTGTCTTCAAACGGTCCCTTTTTCTATAACAAAGGCTTTCCTTTCAGCTCCTTTTCCTTTAGCTCCAGAAACCTGGGCATTCTGTATTCAATTATCTGACGCGACCTTTTAGTCTCTGGAACTATTCGTACTTTTACAAAAGGCGTAAAAGGGAAATTGTGAATTAGACAGGAAAAGGGCAGGTCCGTTTGGGGTGCTTTTTGGATTTACCCAGGGACACGGGAATCGATCGGATATTATTATTACAGACTGAACAGACAGTCCTGAAGTTCAGAAGCCTGGACCTAAAACGGAGGAGAAACATCATTGCAGTAGAGCGACACATAACTAAAGAAAAGCCCATTTCCGGTCCCCTTTTGTACAAGAGTGAGACCTGTGTCCTGGAAATTCAATCCGGATGTATTAATGATTGGTCCAGAATGTAACTTGGAAGCAGTGAAGAATCAATACAATAAATAACACGTGTTACACTTAGGTTCAGGAGCCTGGAAGAAATAGCACAAACATCATCATCATTCCCTTGAGTGGTCAAAACTTTCCTTCAGGGAAGAAAGCTTTATTGGATGCTTTGTAAGGTGTGCGTGGAAGGCACAAAACTTTGTCAGCAGGAGCGCTTAAGTTGTCCCTCCTGGGCTGGAGATGAGACAAGTGCGCTTCTTTTTTTGTTGAGTTACAACCCTTAATTGCTGGCAGCGATTGAAATTGAGATGATATAAAGTTACAGCTACTGAAAATTAATGTCTGGGACTTTTACAAGCACTGGAAAGTTTATTTTTCAATTTGAACTCTAGGCTCTTATAGCCCAAAAACTTTTATTCGTGAGTCAATAATATAAAGTTTTAAAAACTGATCCCAGGTTTGACGAACCTTAAACTTTTCGTTTTCAGCAGCGCATAATAGCCCTAATGAATTAGTGAAATTTGTCATAATCATAATGGAAAGTTGTAAAAGTTAAACTGGAGTTTTCAAACTTACACATAGCGAGTCGTGATCCCTTATTCTCACCGTGTCTAATTTATTTTTCACTGGGACTGGGAATATATTTTCGGTGAGGAGAGCGGAAATGTAGGCGGGATTCAAGTCGGTAGTTTTTGGCTTCCAAAACCTTTTCTTTTAGAAAATAAGATGAGTAAACAATTATTAAGGTTCATCTTCTGGGTTGAAAAAGGTAAATGGATCATCAGGTAAGCAAACTCAGCTGCCATTCAATGGATGGACCTAAAAACCTTTTATCCAAAAAACACCTTTTGTCCAACAGAATTTTGGTTTATTAACAAAGGGTCCAGTCAGTCATCAAATTTTTGAAAAAAAGGTTCCCATTATCCTTAATAATGAGTCGATGAGTATACTTTTATGACTCTTTATTCCGAATTGGACTACCCTTGTGCCCTTAGCCTTAAAATTCAGTCAAAGTTTCTCAAAGTCTCATCAAAGTCTTCCAATGTGCTTCCCGATGCTGTCCAGGTACGAGAAGGTTTAGAACAAAACTTTTTTTTCTTAAACTTACCAGTTTCCACGAAGCGGATGATTGGTACAAGCGGTTGGTTTTCGTTCCCCTCCTTCTGAATAGGCAAGCGGGTAGATGGGATCGTTCCGAAAGCCTATTTCTTCAAAGACGCCGTATCGGAACTTGGCCCACTCGTGAACAAAAGCCCGTTCTGAAATAAAAGAAATATAATCTATATAGATTTTTCGTCCCTTGTGTCTACACACTTCAATACCTTGTCTAATCGTCCTGAAAGAACGGACGGAATAATAAAGACTACGGAAAGGAAAAGTCAACTGACTTTCAAAGCCGAGGAAAGGCCAGTCGACACTTGGGAAAAAAGAAAATGGAAGAAACCCTTCCTTAGGGTTAGGAAGGATGAAGGCCTAGTCATGGCATCACTTTCAATTCGTTTTATATCAATCCACTTATACGAGTTCTGTCTCTCTCTATTGTTAAATTGAATCCCATTTCGTGGTGTGTTCGGAATTGTTCTGTATATCTTTTGTAATGGCGCGTACATCCAACTGTCATTCCAACAAGGGCGGGAAGAATCGAAATAAAATCTATCATCGAATAAAATTGGCCTCATGGACTCTTCCGAAAACGATCGGACAGCTTTGGTTTTGGTCCAGTTTTCTTTTCTTTAGAAATTGGGAAAATTAAAAATATCGGTTAGCCTAAATGTCCAAATGTCACGCTTCCTGTCACTGACAGGCACACAGTACACCTTTGGTACCATCTTTAGCCTTATTCTATTAAGCCTAATTTCAAATTATTTCCAGTACAGTGGTTGGCAGACTACCACTAAGGAGGTAGTTTAGGATCTACTGTCACCACCGGCAGAAAGCTTTAAAAATAGAATCTTACCCGTAGGTACAGCCGCATAATCGGGTCCATTAGCATTATTATCCTGACGAAGGTCCACAACCCCGAGTCCATTGTCATTGTTGACGGGCGACTGGGCATTGGTGACACGTCCATTGATTCCATTTTCAGTCTCGTTGAACTGTAGGATTGAATGGTAGCCAACAGAAATGAAATCCCCTTGCAATCCACAGCCTCGGGACTGCTGAGTCCACGGGAGATGACCAAATACGGGGTGTTCAGTACCGATCCTGACAGTTGCGCTGTTGATGCTGCTGCGAGAAGTGAAGGAGTTCATTGGCAATGCCCGGCCACATGCACGATTGTCCCAC
The DNA here is from genome assembly GCA_009869845.1 of Pseudachorutes palmiensis. NCBI lineage: Eukaryota > Metazoa > Arthropoda > Collembola > Poduromorpha > Neanuridae > Pseudachorutes > Pseudachorutes palmiensis. The sequence continues at coordinate 72,605 of VNWY01000113.1, read as the reverse complement.
GTCGGAGGGACGATGATGACAATTCGGTGGAAGTAGACACGTCCATCTGTTGCTTGTTTCAAATATTCTGATCCGGATGTAAAGATTCCCTGGAAGAAAAAAGGCTAATTAGTGCGGGTGTGAGAAAGGATAATTAGAAACTTTGGAGGGATGACAAAACTGTATGGGCTATGGGGGATTCTCATGTCTTAAAAGTAAAGTGGATTCTGATGACTTCCATCTGCTTCCGTGTCCTGAATTTTAAAACTTTTGTATCGAATGTCCAAAATTTTCAAAAGTTTTTCAACCACCAAACAGAATGTTTCCAATTGCTTTTTACGAATTCCACCATCCACCGGGTAGTTGTAAATCTGTTTTCGGGTTCATACAGAAAAGGGACAGTAGACCATATGCATGTCGTTTCAGTCGCAATTAAAATTCAACCCTCCTCTAACTGCACCGCATGAGAAACCAATTACATCCAAAGTGTCTCCGTGTGGTGTCATTTTCCCTGAAATTTTTACATTTCCGTTTTACCCATTTCAAAATTAAAAAATCCTTTCCTTTAAAACCAGCAGAATCGTTAAACTAAACGTTTGAAACGCTGTGCATCGTTAAACTACCTTGTTGCAATTTTTATTGAGCCTGCCCAATAATCTGGAAATCAAAAACATTTACGGCATCGATAAATCTTGAAATGCACAAGAGTTATGCGCCTCCCTGGCCTAACCGGTTTTCCTTAAAAGTTGATTTTCATGCAAAATTCATCCTTACGTGGCCGTATTCTGAAAATCTGACTGTGTACTGTATCCCTGATGAATGGATTAGAGGTAGATCCATGTAATCAAGTAATTTACTTAACGTGCCTAATTTCCAACTTCAACTTTTGTCCTCCAGAGTTCATTAGTAAAATTTTTGCAAAACCTCGCGGTTGGTTGATTTATGACTCCCACTGCTTTCCAATGTCTCATGGCTCAAGGCAAGAAAAACCCCCCGAATTTTTTTATTTATTGAGAATCCGAGAGATTAATTTTCTAGTAAGCCATTATATTCTTCTTCCGAAGGCTTCCATCTGTAGCCCGTCGAGTTGAATTTTCTATTCAAAGAGCTGAAGGAACATGAAAAGTTTCCCTTTCTTTTCCATAAATTGGTTGAATATAATAGGAGTGAAAGGGAGGATTCCTTAACTTCTATTATTGTCAGAGCGGCACACAACTCTATCCTACATGCAAAACTTTAGCTCTTTCCGCTACTCCATATAACGAAAGGAAAAGTGAATTTTTTCACAAGTTAACTTTACGATGTCATGAATAGAAAATGCAAAGGAGAGCATAAGAAGGAAGCACAAGGCTTCAACTTGTCTCCATTTCAAAAGTTGTGATTAACTCTTATACTGAATAGTGATGATATTATTATTATAAATTCATAGAATGAAACAAATTCAACATTTAGACCAACGCCCTTTCATAGCAAAGCAAAGGCCAATCAATCAATCCTTGGCTTGTTAATATTGGCGACTTGTCCGCCTTTCGACGTCAAGCTGCGTATAAAGCTCCAAGTCTAAAGAATTCCCTAATGGATTCATCAAGTATCCCTGATGTATGGAAGTTCATCAAGAAATTTTGAGTCGGTAGGCATCAGGTGAGGTTCAATTAAGCAGAATTTGTACATTTGTGTCGCCTTGATACAAAAACCGGCTAGTCAAGAGGGCCAGAAAACAAGACCCTCTGGTATAGGTTGAATTTTGATAAAAGTAAATAAACTTTGAACGACTTTTTGAAGTAATAAAAGGGAAAGTAGTTTTTGCAAATGTGTTTGGAATGTGTTTGGCATTGGGAGTGCGAAACAAGAGCCAAATTGGCTCTTCTACACTCTTCTAATGAAACAAAAGTTACGTAAATTAATGAGGTTTCTTTTGATTCTAAAATATTGTGTGACTCTGGTCCTTTTTGGAATTATACGTCAGTCTAATTAACATTCGTTGATCAAAAGACCCTCTTCTCCTCCTCAGGTGAATTTTAATTTAAAAACTACTAATTATATCCATTCCAAAAACTCTTGAAATTAAAAACTCTCTCAAAAGACTCTCTAAGCAGAAGAAGCTTGTTAGCCTATACCATACAGTGTTTCCTTTCAGTTCACCCTTGCGTAAGGGTGAATAACTTATTTAGCATACTAGTGATTCCATAACAGGAATCAAGGTGTGGATTTTTTCAAGAATTCTACCTGGTCTGGAAGTAAGGAAAAGGTAAATGCTAAGGTGCTGAAAATGATGGAGCTTTGGACTTGGGGTTGGGACGTGAATTATGACTCAAGTCCATAACACACACAAGACCAAAACTACATTTACATTTATTCAAAAACTCCCTCGTCCCTTCATCTTTGTTTTACAGTTTTACGCGTTTCACACACGTCGAATATCCCCGAGATGCTCTGGAGCCTGGGTGTAAGGGGGAAACATTGTTACTTTTTTATGGACACTTTGCACGACTACGGAGAATTGAATAATGCAAATAACGCAATGCATTATTGCAAAGTTTGCATACGCCACAATAACAATGCGCCGCTAACTTTCAAAGTGTGAATCACTTGTGCTAAAAACGTTGACGCTGCACCATCTCCAAATCTAGGACATCCTACATACTAATCTTCTGCTTCCTAAACTTAACTTAACTAAACTTAAAAGCGTTTAGTCAGACTTGCAAATTAACGTTTTTAATGTCTTTGCCGTTAACTCTTTGTCCTTTAACGGATGAAACTTATTTGCAATGAGTCAATTCCCTTTGCGTTTGCAAATATTTAGAAAGTATTAAAAATCTTAGAGTTTGCTTAGAGTTTGCTTTCATGGTTTCTCTCAGAAGTTCATGGCGGATAGAGAGCAAAGTTTACACAAAAGTACAAAGGACGTTTTTCATAATTTTTTATGACAGCATGGCTTTTGCATTTGAAAATCCAAGAGGGCATTCAACTCTGGAAGGTGCCAAGTAGTCTTGGCACCTTGCTTGACCTTACTTTTGTATATTTTTTGCAATAGAAAAGACATGCAGAAATGTGCAATTTCATACAAAATTGGCGCAATTCTTGAAATATAAATTGGATTGGACCCTTCTTTTAGAGAAATGGTCGTGTGTGAAGATATTTGAGTAAAGTTATTAAACTTTTACAGCCTGGAAAAGACGCAGAGGGGAGTGTTGATATAATTGATGAAGGAAAAGTCGGTTAATTTCAACGTGGTGAGGAGCCCTTTATAGACTGAATTCTTAAGATGCTCTTCCAAGCAGAGCTTCTTTCAAAGGTCTAAAAGCTAAGGTTCTCTCTCTGGATTGAAGACTGTGATGAGTCCCCAGTCCCTTGTTCTGACTTATTACACTTGATTATTATTCGGGACTGAGGCAGGGATGTTAAACCTAAGGCTTCAAACCATCCTTCATTTCCTCCCTTTCCACCACTAGGGAGACATCCCAGCGCAATTGAAAATCCCGGGCTCTCACACCTTGGATTTATGGACTTGGGTTTAATAAGGGGCGACTGGTGTGATGACTCCAGTCGTTGATTAACTAAAACCTTTAGTTTCCATCCTCTGTTATTACCAATTACCAACTACTTCCAAAAGGTCATTCTTTTTAAAATTCCAAACTTAAAAGGTACTAGGCTTAGATTTGAAAGCGCTTTTCCAACACTTGTATTTACCGGACCAATTACATGGCCGCCTTTGTAATGGTTGAAACACCTTGGAGGAAATTGATAGGGACAAAGGCACTTTGGCTAATAATCGGGTACAAGTACTTGAGTAAGTGCACTTAAGGGAGCTAAAAGGTTAGCATTTTGAGAATTTTTAATTGTGATGGAGAGGAATAATTCTTTAGCATTAGCTGAAAATAAAGGCTTAACGTTCATCCTAAATTAAGGAAATTGGGTAAAAGCATCATCCACTTTCTCCTATATTGCAAATTATTGCAAATGAAAATGTTTTGGCTCAATGCAAAAGGGGGATTTTTCCTTGTTCTCCCATTGGGCCGGTTGCCAGTAGAGCTGTAGAATGCCAATGACAGATGGATGGTCAAATTGACCCTGCTTTGTTCCTTATGCCGGAAAATAACGTGACTTTCCCACATCCTTTGCGTTTAAAGACAAAGGAAAGGGACTTGAATGAAGACGCATCTTCGTGTCTCGCCTTTAAGATTGATTCGGAGCTTGGGAAAATTAACTTCCCCCTAAAGAGGTATAGGAGAATTGTCTATAGTTTTAACTATGATTGCCAATATTGCTTTCTCACCGGTAAGGCCACATGCCTTTTTCCGATGACCGCACAATGCTACAAGGATCATTAACTCCCAAAACGTTTGTGATGAGTCAAGATGCTTTTCCATGGCGGCTTCTTACCGCCTTGCTTGCTGAATGATGGAATGAAAATCAATGTGTCGAATCCTTCCTTTTCCAAACTATCATCATCATCTCCTTCCTCTGAAACTCAAAAGGACCAAAAATGTTTTTCCCATCATCACATTCTCACTCAATCATACGGGAATATAACCTCCATTCTTCATCTTTTCAAAACCAAAATTGTGGCCAAAGGAGGCTCACTTTCCCATTGTTATGGCCCCATATTCCCCAGGAGAGTCCTTTGTGCCCACATTTGTGCCTCATTATCCTTCACTGGTGACCTTTCAACTCTCCGATTTGAATCTGGGAGGATGCCAAAGTTTCCTTGTGGTCAGACCCTCAGAAAGCACAAGGCTGAAAAGAATACTAAAAATCCCTTGTGGAAAGGAACAAAGCCTGAGCCTGGGTTTAACAATAAGTTTGCTTTCTGCTGAACTGGAGTCTTATTTGAAATGGGAATTGGGAAATGTGCCTTACGTGATGGCACGGAATCATGGATAAACGCTTTGCTTCGTTGTTATTAGCATACATAGGAAATACATCTCAGCTTCATCTTCTTCATCATCAAGTCGTGATCGTCTCGAGGTCATGACACGAGACTTGATACGCACAACACCACCAGTCGTCCGCAGACACGCATAAATACAACCAACATTTCAATCCTTCAGCTCCAAAAAAATCTTTTTCGAAAACTAGAGCTGCTCCTGCCCACGGATTCAAAATTCAGCGCATTTCTTCAAAACAAAATCCTTTGTTCCCACGTGGGATTTCACGACCATACGGTGTATAAGACTTATTTAAACGTTATGCAATTTAAAAAAACTTGATTTCCCATTGACCGTTTTGTGCCCATTTGTCCTGCTCGTTTCCCTTCCTCGTCAACTTGACTCCAGCTTAAGTAATTTCCCATTTAAACTGGAAAGGTTGTTCCTCGTAATTTCTTAAGTGCATCATCCACATCCACTTAAAGGAAGGGAGACAAGGAGATGGGAATTCTAAAAAAAACTTTAAGGGCTCTTTAGCACTTGAAACTTTGGTCTTTTCACTTTGGAGCTTCTGAGGAGGAGAAGGCAGAGGTAAAGGCTAAAGTTAAAGGTTTCTTGTAGGCTTCGTTTCTATACAAAGCCAGTCGGATCTTGCATCATTTGGAAAGTCACTTGTCTTTGTTTACCTTAGGAAGTGCCATAGGTAGGAGCCTACACAGGCATACACAGTGCTGGATCGTCAAGTGGATGTTCATTGTGGCCTACAAGTGGAATGATAGAAGGGAAAATAATAACAATAATAAATGAGGAAATAGTAAGATCCAACATATTGTACTCCTTTAGTAATAACAGGGAAAGACAGAGGCATTATGTCAACAAAATATGTTCACAATAAACCATCTTTTTTTTCTCGTAGCCGTAGCCGTAATCCCTTGGCACACAATGAGGAGGATGAATCGTCATAATAAAAGGTTACAGGATGGGAAATGATAGCCATTATGAAAGGAAAGCCAGGAGCGACTTCCAGCCTTCCTTCTGATTTCCTCAGCCTTAGCGAAGGTAGGCCCTTGGAAGATGATCATGATCATCAAAGTCATCTTCCTCGGCTCATCATTTTCCCCTCATATTTGTGGGCTTGGATCAACCAAGAATGGGACATAAACGTATCATAAACAAAGGAAGGCGGATGATGAGCCACCACACTGGCATTTAAGAACTTGCACTTCCACCATACCACAGAAATGAGGCCAAAATGCCACTTATGGATGATCCCTTTCTATATCCCATTTCACGCCGGATCTTAAGTGCCAGTATGGAGAAACTGGCGGGAAATCTGAAGCTACCTTATGGCGTATTTCATTACACGTATTTATAATGAGCAACCGTGTGGTCTTTTAGGTGTGGACATGAGAGCAGAATTATTGTCAATTGACGCTCTTCTAACGCACCTCTTTCAAAAAGTTGAGACAAAGATTGTAATTGGGCGCCCACCCCCAGGGTTTTTAAGATGTATTTGGTCATTGCGGGTAATTCATTATAGGAATACGAAATACTTTTGCAATGTCAGTCACATGCTGAGAGTCCGAGTGTCCAGCAGAGGGAACTAATCAGTGTCACCAGGAATTTGAATGATGAGCACGTGGGTTTAGAGAAGGGTGAAGAGAAATACTAATATGATAAACTCTGTTGTGTCTCCTTTGATTCCCTCAAGTGCATGTTAGTGTCACATTGGATCTCACAGATGCTTCATCCCCAAACAATGGCTCTCCTTGTGTATAATTTTGAGTAGAAAAATCTTGTTTTCGATGATTCTAAATCTTATAGAGAAATCCCGTTGGGATTCCGTATGGAAAGGATTCTTTGTCACGCATTCAAAAGAGCCTTATGCTCCTCTTGGAATTCCTGTGATGAATATTTTATAGCCTTGTCCCCGGGTCTTAAGAATCCAGAGAGTCCAAATAGAATGTATATGAAAACAATGCAGGCTGGTGTGAACCTGTCAAGAAATTAATGTCACCACTTCAACTTGTTGTTTCGTTTTGTTATAAAAGGGTTTTTGGACATGTTAGGCGCTTATAAAGGTTTACACTTTTAATTGTACTTAATTGCTATGGGAGGGATTGGGTGACATAAAGGCGGGGCAATTGGATTTTCAGGATTATTGAATACCCCAACCGATTATTCTTTCAAAGCAAGAACGCCTTGTGCTCTTAAGCTTAAAACCTCCTGTTTGAACTCAAGTTTGGTGACACCTTTACCCTTTTCAGAAGATTTATTTATACTGAGAACAATGAGCTCATAGAGTACTTCTAAAGGGAGATGAGGAGCCCTGATAGTTGACCCTTAATGAGAACCGTGTGTCACATCACCACTTATGAACCTGTAAAAGTGACTCTTGTCACTGTCCTTTCTGATGTTCATTCTAAAATTCAAAGTCAAGGGTTCCAGCCTTAGTTTAAGGACCCTTAAAATTGTCATCGAAAGGACTCTCATTGGACTTGTGAAGAAACTTGAAACTAGTAAATCTTGACTCCATGCATCACTAAACTTCCAGTAACTTCCACATTGGAATGCTTCAATAGTTTTCCAAGAGTTGTTTCCCTTAACCACAAAGTACCCTTGGCACAATAGACTTTTTTTTTCTTTTTTACTAAATCGATTTCCAGGGACACATTATTATGTGGAACATGACTTTATAAGGTCATGAGATCCTTGAAGATTCTTTCCACAACATTTTTTAAAGTTGATTGCGTGCACTAATGTGTTCAAAGGCACCAAGGCTATGAAAGAGGGAGCAGCATGGGATATGTATATTGCACCAGTGGATGAAGTGTCGCCCCGTGTATCTTTTCCAAAGAGGCATTAAGTACAAGGGCTCTTTTCGGCATAAGGTTTTCGCATACAATATTTCATCTTCAGCCCTGTCGTCGCATTTATCATCATTCCCATGCAAAGCACATCCAGCCTGTTAGAGACACATAAATGCTCTTGCACAGTTGACACTGACATGAAGCCTTTGGCTGAGGTGGGGATGATCAGACCACCACCAAACACCGGGAAAGGAGTGAATAAAGAATGAGCTTTTAACTCGAAACCTTTTAGCCACTAAACAAAAACTGAAAAAAGTACTGGAAACTGTCACCATTATTTTCTATTCTATCAACAATATCTTTAAAGTTTCAAAACAAAAGAAGTAAGTACTATAAGATGTTTAAAGTTTTCTAGTAAAAAGACGAGGAGAGTTTGACAAATTTAATCTGTCACCAGCGCAATCATGACAATATAGAGACTACTTTCTAACGATATTTCATACTCTCTCTGAAACAATGGCGAAACTTATGACTGATTTCACTTGGGCTTGGGAAACGAAATATGAGCCTTCATCTCCAGAGCTTTGAGTAAAAATAACGGAAGTGGACATGAATTTGTGCTTATGATTTATAGCAAATCCGGATATGATTTATACTAGCTAATATTAACGCAGGAGTGGACCTTGAGCGTATCGTCCGGCTAAGGAGATGACTCACAAATTACAAACAAGTCAATTTAGACCTGGTATGCACGCATATCATTCGGATCATCAATCATGTCTCCTTATTTCAAAGTAAGGCGCCCTCCTCCTTCCTTCCTATTCTCACCTGCCTTAGCACATTGCCCTTTTAAAGCTATATGACAGCATCTTCAATCTTCAGTGCTAAAGAAAAACGCAAAGAACCGTTACCTGATGCCACCACCAAGAATCGGAAGTGAGTTGGCAGAAAACACAAAGGATTTTCACATCTTTCGGAGAGTGCCAATATTGGGAACCGCAGTAATGCAAAGCTGTTTGGAATTTAGAATGTGTGCAGACAAAGGCATCCAGTTCCAAATGATTAGTTTTAGTATATGACCTCATGTTTGCCATTTCATGACCCACACAGCATGCAATGGCACGACTGCAAGCTTTGATTTCATACAGAGATTGAACATTCCTAACTAAACTGATGCAAATTAAAACTTTTGCCGAGAGTTTCATGTTACGTGTTTGTATGTTTTCCTTTTTGAATTGCAGTGCTTTCAGGAGGACATGTGTTTTCTGATATGCCAAAAAGTTTTTATTTGAAGGGGGAGATTAGTAGGAAAAAAGTTTAGATATGCACAGACACACGTAACAATTTTCCTTAATTCCATTTGAAGTTTTTCAGTAATATCGGAAACAAGTTTGGCAAGACATGGAAACATGAAAGTAAAGGAAAAGATTTAAGTGGACGACAGAGAAAACGATCTGAAACCCCGCGGGGAAACGAAGAAACCTTGTATGCATTTCTATATGTATTCAAATACGTATAAGGAATGCTTCAGGTTGCAAATTAGATGCAATACTATGAGTTCTGCAATGTAGTTTGCTAATTATCTAATAATAAATAGTTTGCTATACAGTCTACTACGTATTCTGCAATGTAGGCAGCCTACTACGTATTCTGCAATGTAGGTAGCCTACTACGTATTCTGCAATGTAGGTAGCCTACTACGTATTCGGTAACGTAAGTATTCTAATACGTACTCTAGATACCACCCAATGTGTCATGTAGTTTGCTATTAGATATTATTCTGGTATGGATTCTATACTTTCTTGCGTATTTTGTGATAGTTTTAATCCATATTTTAAGGATTTTCTGCATTTTCTGTAAATACGATTTTAAAAATCTGTCCTCAAACTAGACCAAACGCAATATTTGACGGATTTTATTTTAGCCGTGTGTTGTTTTGCTCCTGTTTTAAAGCGCCCTACTCCAGTTATAACATGAAGTTCGAATGATACATTATGTTTCTTATATTGACTAAATCGATTAGTAATTTATCATAAAGGTCGATTGCAAATTCAAGCGTTACAGAGGAAATGGTTATTTGTGAGTGTGTGAGTGTTTGTGCAAGTGCAGCATTAGTTGGAAGCGTGGGTCTTGCGAATATTTTATTCCCATTGTGAATATTCTCTGAGAATGTTGAGTGTCAAACAAGTACATGTACATAATGGTTGGAATAATTCATGAAAACGAATAAAGTGACATGCATTAGAGAGGGAGATGCCAGTCTGACTTGTTGTAAGGGCTGACATCAGAATGTAATAAATAGACACCCACATCCACCAAAAACAAAAGGAAATGGAATATGTCAGAGTCAACGAAAGGAGACTAAAAGGGCACTCTGCTCTTTGTAGCGACATTAAAACAAAATACTTTCAGCCATTCCTTGATTCAAATAATGTCAAGAGAAGAACCAAGCAAGATCCAACTTGGAGATTGTCTAAAATAAAGTTGAAAATGACACAAAAACTGAAAGTAGTGTTCCACTTTTGAAAAGTTTCAAACTAATTTCTCCCGTCGAGTCCTTAGTAATTAAATCAACGAGAACAACTCAATATTCCCGCTTGTCTCCCAACTCTTTTGATTACTGAAAATCCCATAAAAACTCCTTTTGTTTTACATTAAACTTCTTGAGGATGAGGCATAAGAACTACGTCAAAGGCATCCTCCTTAACTTTCTAATTTCGCGGGTTCTAAAAAGTTTCAGCACTGCTCCGTTGAGACCAGTGAAATTTTAAAACTTTGGGACACACATCGGATCAGAATAAGGGACGTTGTCACCCCTCAAGTTTCAATTGTCATGCACTTTTCCAGGTTCTGGAAGCGGTCATTATCCGCTCTGTCATTATTCACAGTTTGCTTTTTGGCCCTAACCTCCATGTGTGTCTAATTGCAACTTTCAATTTCAGTCTCGAAGTCGTAAATAAATCGGAGGGGGTTGAAGAGGATACAAGGACGGGTATTGTACTCAGTGCCAGAGCTTGAATATTACCATTACCCAGGGATTCACAAGCATTTATTCACGGTTTGAAATGGAGCAAACTGAATGTTCAAGCACGACCAGGCAGTCGGTGTTATTCCCTTCATTCCAACAACAAGGCGTTGTTGAATTGTTTTAAAAACTGCCTCCCTTTAGAACTCAACGGGTTGTGAGAAAGCATTAGAAAGTGTATCTCCTAATGCCAAAGTTTTGGGTAAATAGTGAGCCCCATAAGGATCCGAATGATGACAGGATGGCCGACTAGTCTCTAGTTCATTACGAGATTCATTCCATAACATTTAATTTCCTTCTCTGTAGTAGTTTTAGTAGGATTGAATGCATAAGTTCTAACAAGTTTCCTTGTTTACTTTCCCTTTCTGAAGTTCTGGTGCACTACAGTCTAAAGAAAAGTTTTAAAAGGATGATGAGCTTGGTCACAGGTCTTCTGGATTAGTTTCTTCAGAGGAAAACATCATCATCTCCATTACACAAAATGTCTTTTGAAAACATTAAAATTTAAAGAAAGCACGTAAAGCATTACACAGGATTAGAAGTTACAATGGGACAAAATGTAAATCAAAAAAGCTACAGACCTTTCCTAACAGCATGATTTCTAACATTCGATTGAAATCCACACACGCGTCAAATATAACTAAATGCTTTCAAAGTTAGCCAACGTGACCGTGCCACGGTGACGGCATTTTGTTCCCTTTTTTGAACGACATGTGTAGAAAAAAGTTTGAACAGAAAACAGATGATGCCATGGCATGACGGAAATGGAGAGTGAAAAAGTGAAAGTAAAAACCGACTTTAGTCTGACACGGCAAAAGTAAATCATTCCTAGAGGAAGGAAAAGAGTGGGAAAAGGAGGGAAAATTCAAATATAAGCGGACATGCAATTTCATCAAAATGCCTTACATTAAAACTGTGTACTTATAAGCACTCTTTCCCAATTCACAAATTGGACAATCAAGATTTCACGCTAAAATTCCTAAAGCGATTGACTCATTTTATCATTTTCTAAGTGCAGCTCGTTGAAACTCTAAAAAGGTCGTTGACCTTTTGAAAATCAACGAACGGCTGCTTTTCTTTACAGTTAAAGTTTAAAATCAGCCGAATCCCTCTTGTTGAAAGTCGTGAGTCTACTTTCAAGTGTACTGTTCAGGTGTGAAAACTCTCGAATGATGAAGTGTTCTCACGCATAACTAAATCCAGTGCTCGTGGTGCTGGAAGCAATGAAGTAAAAAGGTAAACTTCCAACTATGCTTTGCAGTTCATGGTTCGTCTACCGCTACGCGCCAGAATATGCGAATACTAAAGAGAGGATTTGGGACTGTGTCAAATCATTTAGAAATTTATTTTGCAAATACACAGCCACACAGCTACACATGTGAAACCTAAAGCTGGAACCAGCCAAGCTTGAATTAAGCATTATGCTTATTCAGTAACTGAAGAAAACTTGTATAGTCATCATTGTTTTTCATTGCAGCGAGTGCGTGAATGCAATGCATTGCACCAAAAGTAAGTGTGGCAATGCGTGTGTGGTTCCTTGGTGTCTGACTGTCGCCAATAATCGCCTCATTGCATTTGATGGAAGTATGAAATGTTTTTGTATCAAATAAAACTGGACTGCTGTCCATGTCCACCGCAATACAGGACAAAAGGATGAAAAATCAGAATCCTTTTCCCTCATCTTTACGACCGCTCGTTTACTAAAGAGGAAAAGCATTTTGGACCAGCTGAGGTCCTTTTTGCTCGTCGTTTTAATACTAGTGACTCCCAAGCTACAACTGACTCGGTGATTTTTACTGCAAACAAGATTTCTTAGGAAATAAATAAATTCCTGCCCAAGCTGTATGTACAACTGAAGAAAAAGCAAAACTTTCTCCACTTTCCCCCTTGCTTGGGAAAAAGGAAGGAAGGGTTCCTTTCCTGTGAAACTCAAGAGGTACTTTACTTTTTCCTTTCAACGACAAGGGTCGGGAGCTCACCGAATCTTATTAATCCAAGGACTTCTTCATCTTGTGACTTAAGTACCCATTGTTCCCTTCCACTACTGGCACTAATAGTAGTACTACGCCAGTACTTCCTCCAATAGTTAGCAGAGGGTGGTGATATTACGACGGACAATAAAGATTAGTGCCTCTTCTTTGTCCCTGGTGATAATTCACACGCAATGAGGGTAGGGGAAAGTACTTTTGCCGAAATCCAATCACCAAGACTCAAGTTATGCCTTTGGAAAGGCGTTTTTAATTAACAACGAAATAAATTGAAGTGGAAATCTCATAATCTTGGAGGTTGGACAGTGGACTGAAACCCATACAAATACACACACTAAGTAATTAGTTCGATGAAACCCGCAAGTAAAGGCTAACAATAGTTTAGGCTATATGATTGAATTATTGATTTCCAATTGCTCTACCTTTGGATTTAGATTTCTCCAGGGAAAAAGAGCAAATGAGGATTTTCTTATTAGAAATGCATGCTTAGAAACTTTCAAGATGGGAAGATAAGGATGGTCGTGTGTGTTTGTAATGTCGTAAATTAGGCGATTTGGGTTTCGAGTTCTGAGCATAGGCCTATTTGGTATGGTAGAAGCAATTTGAATTTCCCAGCTGGATTGGGCCTTTCCAGCCGTGTGTTGGGAAAGTTTGAATAACTTAGGTTTACCTGGATGTTCTGGATGAGTTGTTGACATGCAATTGGTGGGACTTCTTTCCCAATGGAAACCACGACATCCTCATAGCCACCGTTGGAATTAATTCGAATAGAACCCGCATTTCCTCCATTGATGAAATAAATGAGTAAGATGAGCAGACTGAAGCGTCGTTTGAAGCCAATGGGATCCTCAGTTTTATTGACACGGACAAATTGTTGGTGGTTGGAATTAGTCGACAGTTTACTCTCCATTATGTCACTCCTCATCCCAGTCATTGTCAGGGAAGAAAGTTGTTTTCACTTTTGATATTTCCTGAAGTGACAGGCGATCTTGTTCAGCTTCGGTCGATGATGGTTCGATACACAGTTAAGTCCAAGTGTGGCTTCACAAGTGTTTCTTCTTCCTTTAGCCGAAATCAGAGAGAAAATGAGCGTGAAAAGAATTTCAGTTGGTGTGAAATTTGTTTTCTCCGACTTTCCAGCTTTTTCCCTAATCAAATTAATGAGCTTTAAGCCTCTCTGTTGTTTTTGGGAAGGGAAAACTTTTTTTTTCTTCAGGGCGGGTGACTGTTGGCAAATGACGCCTAACAAGTTAACGGACACACGTAATGATTAAACCCAGAGAAAGCCAAATGCTAAAGCCATTCCTATTTTGTTCTTATTTAGTCTAAGTGTCTGTAGTAATTTACGCTCCTGTCAAAAGTTCAGAGTGAGACATTCATTGAGAAAACGACTGAAGCCAAAAAGTTTATTCGTCCATGTTGCAAAAAGTTTGGCTTTAAGAGATGATTTGGTCGAGAAGAAGAAAGTTTTTGTACTTTCACTAAGTGGCTTCTTAAGCTGAAGCTGGTGGAAGATGAGCGTCAACACAATAATAAAGTTATGTACCTTATCAAAAGTTATCTTCCTCGATCAGAAGGCTTAATTTGCTCGATTCCACTTCCAGAAATAACTATTGTTTAAGATTTTGGCACCTCCGTATTTCTCAATTCAATTTACTCTTCCTTTTCATTTCAATTTCACTAAAATCCCGACTGCTGGGTGTAGATAACTTCTTTTGTTTTAGAATTCGATAAATCTTAGTCCATGGGATTCAAGTTAATAAATGAAACGGGAGAAGACTAATCTCCGTGTAATTTCAGAGTCTCAGCAAGCCTCCTTTTGTTCTAGTCTTATCACCTTTCAAACAACGCTCGACACCTCGAAATGTATTTGTGGTTCTGGAGCTTTGTTAAAGGAACTTTGTCGTGGAACTTGAACAGAAGCACAGTAGGGATGCTTCCTCCGATGATCGAATTTTCTTGCTCCCTTGTCCTAATGAGACAGGTAACTAATGAATATTCCACTACCCCAGGGCAGTTTAAAACCAAGGTTTAACTGGATAGTGTCACTGAACGTGTGTGATGAAGATGCGGATTTGACAGTAATCGCTTTGCTTTGATTCTATTGGCTCAAACCGGCGTCTGAACTATGAATAGCTCAGTTCCGTCCCAATGCCAAAGCAGAACTGAAAGCTTTCAGCGTAGCATCAGGAAACTCACAGCGTGTGTTTGGGAAGTAGGAAAGTTTGGACCGTGGTAGAACCCAAGCTGGGTTTTGGGAATCTTCAAACCCCCTTGGATTTCAGCAGGTTTACGACCACTGCTTTGTTCCATAAGAACCATACGAAGTGACAAAGTCGCCACTTTTCAATGTCTCCTGGCCGTATTTGTTAATCGAGGGACATAATGATTTGATAATTACTTGTGTCTGGGCTCTGCTTTCAATTCATCATCTTCAGACTTGACGAAGGTGGTCCCAAATATTTACACAATGGAGACTTTCCGAAGCAGTAAGGCTACCGAATAAATTATGAAATTGTCAACACTCGATCCAACTGGGGGGACTCAAGGGTCTTCGAATTTCTAATGCAGCAAACAGCATTAAACACAAACTCATTATCTCACAAATTCATTTAAGTTAAAGAGTTCCTAAAATGGTTTTTATCCAAATTAAAGTGGAGTTTGTGTGCAATTTTTCACTTGAATTTCTTTTGTAGGGAAAATAACAAGGCAAATAGTTAAAACAGACGCCATTGTTTGAAATTTTCTGATAGGAATTTGTGTATCAATAAACACATCTGCTTCTTATAACTAAATGGACAGGCTTTAACGTCATAATTCATTTATTTCTCCGTTCCGCTTGTTCAACACTTCCTTTTTTAAACAAAAAGTCCAGCGCATGCGTTTTTCGTAAAGTATTTCCTTTATGAAAAGTTTACAAGAAATCAGGAATTTTCCGGTTGAAAAATCCAACCAAGTGCAATCAACCAGGCGGATGGAATAAGAGGTAAAATATTACCTTTGTATAATTCCCTATTCCAGAAAATATAATTTGAAAAAAACCTGGAGCGCAAAGTTTTTTTTTTAGAATTTCTTTGATACAGCGTGTGTGTGTGTGTGGATATAAAGAATTGAAGGAAGGTCTATTCAAAAGGAAGTTCCCCCAGGGGGTTTCCAAATGGACTTATTGGAGCTCTCGTTCCGAATAAAAAAAAGTTAGGTCGAGGACTGTCCAAAGATGAGCTTTGGGAATGAGCTGCAATTTCTTTTAATAGAGAGGGGCATGACGGGCTTGTTCTTTAAATCTCCCACCTTCATCTTCATCATTTCCTTTCCATTAAAGTTAAAACCAAAGACGTTTGAACAAGGTAAGGGTGGACGCGGTTTCTTTTTTTCTGTTCTGCTCCCCAGATCCTCACATCAGATTTAAAACCCATTTCCTTTTAGCTGGAGGATAACTAATACGCTCTTCAGCCGCGGAAGGATTAACGTCGCTTTCTCTTAAAATGGAAAAAGGCTTTCTTCCCTTTCACTTTGGTCCAAATAAAACCTCAAAGTCACACTAGAAAGGGAGGGAATTAATTAGGAGTAGTGGAAACCACAAAGTCAGTAAAACGAATGGCCTTGGCTGACAGTAGGTGACAATCCAACATGTCACATGCAGTCATGGGACACTTTTCTTTAACACATTGTGATATAACATTAGTTTCAGTAGAGGTTCAGAAGGTTAGACCCCATTGCATATTGCATCAGGGGAAGTGACAAAATGGCAGAACTTATTTGTTGTTGTAGGGGGTGTTTTGAATCCTTTTGGGATGTTTCATCAACCTCCTCCGGAGACCAGAGTCGATTATTAAGGCGCTTTCCCCTCGGTTACAAGTTAGTTTTGAACAGGGTAGACAAGGACTTCCCTTCCCCCAGCATCATTTCATTTTCGTTTTAAATGCTCATCATCTTCATCTTTCTTCATCTCCCGGTATGAAGGAAAGCCACGGGAGAAGTGACGAGAAAGAATTCCCAACGAAATATCTCATCCCATCCTTACCTCATCCTGAGAAGGGCAAGGAGTAAAATGAGTAAAATGCCTCTTATTTCATTTCAATTTCGGATCCGCGGGTAGCAGGGGCAGAAGCGGGTTATAAAAAGCAAAAATCACAGAAAAGAATTGCACAAGGGCCTTAAGCTGTCATTGAAAGTAAGCAGAGACTACCACAATCAGGTCTAATGGAATGATTGCTGCTGTTACCAGGTTCAGTTTGCAATAGAGGCTACGGCAATAAAGGCTACAAACAAATAAGAGTCACGGCAATAAAGGCTACAAACAAATAAGAGTCACGGCAATAAAGGCTACATTGAAATAAGTCACGGCAATAATGGCAACAGTGAAACAAAGGCTACAGCAATAAAGGCTACATCGAAATAAGGGCTTCGGCAATCAAGTTTTAATACAGTAGGCATGACTGTCATGTAGCCTTCATTGCCGTAGCCTTTTATTGCAACGCAGCCTTTATTATTAGCCTTAACGTAGCCTTTGTTTCAGTGTTGCCATTATTGCCGTGACTTATATTATTATTATATTATTATAGCCTTATTCCAATGTAGTTTTATTGCAATTTAGCTCAATAGACGCGAAATTTTTTTCATTTATTGTGGTAACTGTCTTTCCAAGGTAGCGCTTACGACGTGGAACCTATAACCTTACCCTATGAAATAGGGAGATTGAATTCACCTCAATTAATTACGGTACGAGGTTTTCAAATCCTCTCTGCGTAGGGCGTTTTAATCCTTAGCTTTCTGTATATGTTTCCTATCCACGTCGTTTTTATTTATAAAAGCCTGCATAGCCTGAAAGTATATTTAAGACTTGGCTTTTTCTATTTTACCTGTGTGCCTACTTTTACATTTTCCTCCAAAAAATCTTTTGGTTAGGCTTCATGCACATGGACTTGAGATTTATTTCTTGAGCGATAGAAGGCCTTACTTGCCCTGCTCTCTGAGGAAAGTCATTTTCTAAAACTGTTCAGGTGCTTTCGTTTTCTTTTGGAGGCTGCTGACTCCACTTACATGCATGGTCGCTCGGGTTAACCCTAATTCCTAGAAAATTCGGGACTTGGAAAAATCCAGTGATGCTCTGAGTTTTCTTCATTCCCCTCTGCGGGTATCCTTAATGACTCTAAATATGAAAAATTGTGAAGTGTGTGTAGTATATGGGAAGTTTCTTTAATAGCTTTTTCGACACGTTTCGAAACCCAGACTAAAGGCTGGTCGGCTGGTGCGTTCCAGAGAGACAAATTACTGAACAGAGATTGCATTAAAAGTGAGTAGACTAGCCGTTAATATGTAAGTGTATGGGCATGGAGATTAAAGCCTTGTCTCTGATTTGTCTATTCACGCATTCAGATTAATGTTGTCATCAAGGGCTCTAAGCCTCGAAATTAGAGTTGTAATTACTAATAGACTTAACGATATTCAACGTGTCTAGGCTAAGACAAAGTTATAACGACAATCCAAAAGGATTATTTCTCATCCCTTCCACTGACAAGCACGCCTGCTTTGTTCATTCATTTTATAAATCTCCACCAATGTTCACACGAGATGAAAATGAATCGAATTCAGTCACAGTTTTTATATGCATCAACAGAACACAAGTTTCAAGAATATTGTTCAAAGACAGGCCAAAAAGTAAGCGATTGTGGAGATAAAAACAAACGCTGAGATGAGAACTTGTTTATTCAATGAAGAATTGAAATGTCACATTAACCACACGGCGGAATTATTTATGATTCAGTAAATGTCAGGATGCCTGGCTGAATGTATGCCAAATGTCATCGAGACAGGGCCTGGAAATAATTAAGTTTTAACACACTGGCTGGACAGTGTCGATCAAAATTATTCAACGAAGGGGAGACCCCACGGTGACACGAATGGAAACGCACCAATCACAAGCTTCAAAATCATAAGTAAAGTAAAGTAAAAAAACAAATTGGAAAATGTACGTGTCAAAAATGACACGGATAGGAGCAGATATTTAAAATGTTGGAATATTGAAAACATGAAAGGGATTGAGAATAAGGTTTAAAAGGGAACGGAGCCGTGTTGCAATAAAAGCCACTTGATCCAGAAACATTGTCCTATTGAATCACGTTTCAAACTACACCAAAGGCATGGCCAGAATTTTAAATTAACGTTTGAATTTTCAAATCCCATTGGTTTAAGCTGCACACGGCACACGCGACAACTTAATCAAGGTAGAACAAGAGTTTATACATAAACGAATACGCAAGAAAGCTCACACACTATAGTCTCCATACTCGATACTTCAATTTCCGTGTGTGCCTTTTCCAGCCTGCTTTTGTTTTCCAGCTGAAAGACAGAGATGCAATCTTTTTTTCCAATTGAATTCAATTCCAGTTTTAAAATATGCAGGGAAAGCCCATCATCTCACATCATGGGGAAAGGAGATTTCCAGAAGAATTTCAGATGATGACATCCGGAACTAAAAAAAGTCTTCTCAGGGAATACGAAACTTTTGCCTATTTTGAATGAAGAAGTCATTTCCCGGTATTACTTTTTCTAAAAGTAAGAAGGTAAGATGAATAGGAAAAGGGAAGAGGGTTGGGATGTAGGGAAGAAGAGGAATGGCATATTGAATAAACCGTTGAGCACTGCTGTGTTGAAGGTAAGCGGCACATCTGGGGGACTTGGTGACAAGAGCAAACCAATTTGCGGAGTCATTCCGACGGTTTATGTTTCTTCATTTCGTCTCCAGGAAAAAGGCAAAGAGTCAAATGAAAAGACGAAAGGCATCTGTTCACAGAAAACACCGAATTCGGATGAGACTTTTCTTCTTACAGACGCACTCTTCTATAGTAACTCTTTACTTCATTTCTACTTTAAAAGTATCAATAGATATAGCCAAAGACACTAAAAATTAACGCTCTGTTTCTTCCTTTGTGTAAATTAAAATAACATGGAGACAAGTAAATAAATAAATTATGATTTATTCCCACTTCCGCCCACAGGAAAACCCAGAATCCCAACAAAATTGCGAAACAATGCGAAATCCAAAAGCATAGGGGAGGCGCCTACTGCCAATTTTTTTCTTCCATAGGACCAATTCCTATTGTTTAGTTTACGACTGGTCGAAGAATGAAGTTAGTTCGCACATATGAAGTTCCCTCCTGGTCAACTTTTTTTCTCCATCGTTTGTAAAAATGTGCAAAAAATCCATTTTGTGAAAAATGTATAGAGAGAGTTGTCTCGTTTGTGTTTGAAATACGACCATCCTGGGAATCATTAAAGAAAGTACAGTATAGAAACTTCAAATCCAACCACACCTTTCCCATGCTCGGATTTAACATTGGATGCAATGCATAAAAACCAATTCCCTTCCTTAAGTTCCATTTTGACAAAATGCTACCGTTTTGTTTTGCCTGACGGCTGAAGGCGTGGACTCAAACCTGGGAGTTCGGTTAATAAATATTCCCTACACCACCGCTTTCATTTCATATTCACCTTTCCTCTAGTAACAATCCAGATTGTGATCTTCGCCTTACTACTATTTATAAATCCAGGGTGTCATTAAATAGTAAATACTAAGAACCTTGAGGCGGAGTCCCTTCCTCCTTCCTGCCACTGGAAACGCTTCTTTCTTCATTCAACGCCATTAACTTTAATCCAGTTTTAGGGTGCTAACATTCTTTTAGGGAATTTTAAGAACCCGAAATTTGCGAAATTTCTTTGCCAAAACACGCTTGTGTTTGGTCTCTTGGCGTTCTGTCGCTCTGAATGATTTACAATTCGTCCAAATACGTTTTTGCGTGTGTGGAATCTCAGGAGTTTTTACGATCCAGGAAGTTTGTGATTTTGAACGACTAATCATTCCCGTTCCTACACCACCGCTTTCATTTCATATTCACCTTTCCTCCAGTAACAGTCCAGATTGTGATCTTCGCCTATAGTATTTATAAATCCAGGGTGTCATTAAATAGTAAATACTAAGAACCTTGAGGCGGAGTCCCTTCCTCCTTCCTGCCACTGGAAACGCTTCCCTTTTCATTCAACGCCATTAACTTTAATCCAGTTTTAGGGTGATAACATTCTTTTAGGGAATTTTAAGAACCCGAAATTTGTGAAATTTCTTTGCGAAAACACGCTTGTGTTTGGTCTCTTGGCAAACTGTCGCTCTGAATGATTTACAATTCGTCCAAATACGTTTTTGCGTGTGTGGAATCTCAGGAGTTTTTACGATCCAGGAAGTTTGTGATTTTGAACGACTAATCATTCCCGTGTTTTCGCTGACCCTTGGCTGTGTAAGGGTAGGGGCAACCTCAAATTAATTAAATTCCGTTACTCATTTTCGCACGCTTTTCTGTTTATGTGTCATGGCACTTTTGTTTTATGGGCTTTGGGATTGGTTGAATTACGGGGGAATTCTCAACTGGAAAAATTAGAGTTGGAGTTGACAGTTAAATTGATCACCATCCAGGGGTAATAGAATTGTCCTTAATTCCCTAGTGGAAACTAAAATGTTTTGAAAAGTGAAACAATTGTGAAACCGAAGCGGTTCGGTGAAAAGCGTTTTGATGGAAAAATAAATAAAAAAAGTGAGTAGAGGGTTTCAATCTATGGGGAAAATTACGATCGTTTTTGTTTGAAATCACCAGAGGATTAATGCCAGTTTTATTATTCCAGTGTCACACTTCTATAGAATCCTCTTTAAAAAGAATTGAATCAGTTTGATGAGTAAATAGGAAACTTCATCCCTCCAGAATTGCCAAAATATACCAGTGGATAACCCTAACGGCAACACAGAAGGACAATGAAAAGGAAATGAAACAAAAGCGCCGCTGAACAAAGCGAGCAGGCAGACACGCGACAACATCTGAATCCCCTGGTGCCACAAAAGTGTCGTATGAATATGAAATAACAATATGGCCCTTGTGTATCAACCAAATAAAAAATATTCCTAGAGTGACGCATCATAAAGCAATCACTCACTATGATCTCATCGAAATACGATGATGGAACTTGATCTGGTGCCTTTGGCCTTGTTTTAAGTTTTATAAACAGCCAACCAATTGTAATGCAACGCCCTAGAAAAATGGCTTACTTTCTCCTTTTAACTTTCACCATTCCTTTCCCCATGTTTTCACCGCCGCTGCCTTTAGTGCCCCATGAGCCTCGTTGCACTTTCCTCCTCGGGCCATTAATCAGAGAAAGCACGTCTAAAAGAAGACTGCAGATTCTCATCATAGCTTACCCTGGATTTCTAACCTTAAAAGAAATTGCGGACACGAAACATCAGCGCCGCAGCAGCGCTTCTTTACCCAATTGAATCAGCCTAGGCCCATTTCCTTTTTAATGTTTTTCAAATCAGGGCCTTTGGACTGGTGGTGTCGTGATGCGGAAATGGCAAAGGTACCGGGGGGATCATTTGTGTGTCCGTTTCTATAGGGAGTTCAACGGACGGTTTTAGAAATTGGATTTTAGAATAATATTCTGCACAAGATGGGAGATTGAATCAAAATCTGAAAGTAATAAATAATCATTTCCTCGAAATGAAATCAGCAGGTCCTTTCCCCTTTGTGTGGAGAGTCCCTTGTCCCACCATCCTCAAAAGTCCACAGTCCATAAATTCAAATACCCGGGTGAGCTGAAAGGGATGGAGGGCGAGGATCCCGATTTTTATTTTCCTCAATAGAACCAAAGTTTGAGTTGAATAGGCCACATGCGAGAGCCACAAGGGACGGTAACAGGAGCACTTTGGATACAAATCGAGAGCCACAAGGGACAGTAACAGGAGCACTTTGGATACAAACAATTGAAAAGTGTAACTAGGCTGGAGATAAATGGAGATCAACGTATTCGTATGTTGAATTGAATAGGGAATTCGATATGCACACACGCAGAGTCCTTTTCCTTACCATAGGGAAACGCGTAGCGTATATAATCAATGTAAACATTTGTAATTCTTCTAATCGTTTTCCAAAACTGGATTTTTGTCTTGATTAAACCGTATGGGGATAATATATTTGGGTACTTGAAAGTAACGGTTCCATGCGTAAATTCCCTATGGGACCTTTATGCAATGTTGATGAGGAGCAGGAACCCTATGAATAATTAATTGAATACGCACTGTTTTTGTATTTATAAAAGGAACTTGAGCCCTAAAGTAAATAAGGACACACACGCAAAGACTTATTTCCCAAATGAAAGAAACTAAGGTTTAATATTCTGAAAAAACTTTCACTTTGAAGTCCTAAGAACTAAAGGGGGGTTAGAAATTCAGCAGAAGAACGTGTGTGACTGACTTCATCGTCAGTGTCAACACACACGCTTCTTTTGTAATGCTCATTTTATTGAAATGTCCAAACCAGTCGCTATTGTGGAAACTTCAGAAAAATACAAACCAACAAATGTCGTTGGGAACAGTGCTTTCTCCAGCTTTCAGCCTTTTACAAGTCACAGAAAATCATCGGTTCATTTCTTTTAAAAGAAATATGCGGCGCATAATCTTTTGTATCGTTTGAAATCACATAATTGTGATCCCGTGAAAGGAAATGTGGGACAAAGGAAGCCGACGCAGGGCTGAAAAGCAGAAAGTAAACACATGGTCAGGGGCGCTTTGGATTTTAATGGAGTAGCATCTACTATCGATGGACTTGATCTAAAAAATAATCATTATGACTGTTAAATGGACCGAGATGGAAATCCACAAAGAACTGGAAAGAATAATGAAGCTCTTTCATATCATAACAAGGGGAAAATCGAATGTCTGGAAAGGTCAGTACTGTGGCCAAAAGATTTTCCTTCTTGTTTGAATAAACCTGGAAATTGAATAACATCGACCTTTTGCATTACTTCACTTCCTAACAAACCTGACGAAATAATAATTTTAGCTTTTGATTTCAGCTAACCACTGAAATCTTTTCTAGAAAGAAAAATAACTTTGTGGGTTCAATTATCGACTAAGTTTGAGCGTAGGACTTGTGCGTTCCCTTAAGATCCGAAACTGGCTTTCTTTTTTGTATTGGGTATAAGTCATTTAATAAGATTTATTACTCGGAGGGTTGACATTTGAACAAAATAAGGACAGCGGGAGCCTATTTTTCTCATTTCTTCCCTTCTTACCCGGTCGAAGATTTCTACCCGAATGCCCAGCCATCCTCGTCATTATTCTTTCATCTCCTCTTTCAATTCCTTATACACCGGGTTACTTCATCAAATGCTCAAAAGGAAAAAAGGGAAATCAAATGCTGCTAGGAGGCTAGCCTCAAAACCTCAAGCTTAAGAAATTCGGGTTTATTTTAGAACTGACCGAGTTTCCCTTGGAGCAAAGTCGCTTTGATTAATTACTTTTTTCGAAACATGGACTTTCAGATTGCGTAAAAACTGAAATAATCAATACAGAATGTGAAGCAGGAAGAGAGGGGGAATGGATGCAATCAAAACCCTTCATTTCCTTTAACTCAATTTCATAATTTCGTGGTATATTTGAAATTAAATGGAAATTGATCGAGACTGCGGCTTTCAGAGTCCAATTTCAATGGAAGGGTGCTTGAGCATTTTAATATTCATTCTAAATTCTTTTGTAAAGCTTGAGGGCAGTTTAATTCCATA
This sequence comes from Pseudachorutes palmiensis, assembly GCA_009869845.1. Classification (NCBI taxonomy): domain Eukaryota; kingdom Metazoa; phylum Arthropoda; class Collembola; order Poduromorpha; family Neanuridae; genus Pseudachorutes; species Pseudachorutes palmiensis. The sequence continues at coordinate 48,334 of VNWY01000113.1, read as the reverse complement.
GATAGACACAAGAACCACCTGTGCATTTTGTATTGTTGCCAACAATGACATGGCTCCAGTTCAAAGGGAGACAGGTGTATGATAAGGAATTATTTTATTGCAATCTCATAGCTCATAATCAATCAAAAACTAAACGAGTCTTTAGAAATCAGAGCAAACCTTAGCTTGCGTTGAGCAATTTGACTCTGATTGTTATCTCTCCTTCAATGCGCATGTTCGGTGTAACATTTTGCAACGACGTTTGTAGCCAATTCTGTGGGATTCGGGTGAATTATGGACCATTAATTTTGCACTATGCATGTATTGTTATTTTTGCTTTATGCGAAGGATATACTCGAAAGGCTCTAAACTTTGTGACGCTTGTCTTTGATCTTCAATCACTCTAAAACCTCCTTTTATGACTTGGCGTATTTCTGGAACATGCTGTCATTAGCAAGCAAACCGGGTTAAAGACGACAATCTGCCGATTCCAAAGCCCAGAGGTTCAAAGTAAGCATGGCGAAGTGGCACAGCGGGAGTTTTTAATATAATACACGACTAATAATTCTCAAATGCGTCTCTTATCATACAAAATCTCCAGTGGGAATCCGCCTCAAGGATTCCATCCAGGACTTCCATTATTCAGCTCATTGGGAAATTGAATTTGAACTTGACTAAGTTGTTTCTAGAGTTTTTAAAACACGGTGAATGTTAAGCTTACGTAAGGTTAAATATGAATAGCTAAGTTACGGTTAAGAACCAGATTTTAGGCTTTTTCTAGCTCTTTTAGGCGGAACTTGGGGTTTTCAGTTGCGTTTTGTATTTTCTGGAACTTTGGTTTTCATAATATTCGTTTAAAATATTCCTTTTAGTATAAATTGACCGTACTGGAACTCTTGTCAGCATGAATCTTTTACGCTTCCTTTCTTGAAACTCACGACATCTCCTTATCCAGAAACACATGCAAGAACCTCGTCAGGATTTTGATTAAAGATTAGTTTAATATGGAAAGATACTTTTGTGAATAAGTATATTAAATAAATACTCAAATTCAGAATTATTATTCCTTATCATTTACAAGTCCGCACGCACAAGAGCAAAATGAACACGTTTTGATTAGATCCAGTGAAAAGTCGGTGGAAAAAATGCATTTTTATGCAGTTCCATTTGCATGTCAGGAAAATTAATCAAAAATGAAATTAGAAAATGTAAGAATTTTCGTTTTCGTTTGGAATTGGGAAATTAATTTTTGATTGATTTCCTTTATTTTGCTCCTGGATAGTTTTAATTGATATGCAATTCCTGCCTGAGCTACTGCACGTTTAAAGGCTTAATAGTGTGAAAGTGGATTAAGGGAAGGATCAAAAGGAATTAAAAAGTGATCCACACTACCCTTAAGGATTTTAGCTACTGATTACTTTTGAACCCTTTTTAATACATAACACATCGATTCCTACTAAAGTTGAATTTTTGAATAAAAACCTGCCTGTAAAAGCCTCGAGGGAATTCACACATTTCCATTTCTCAGATGAACATTTTAGGTACATTTAGGAAGAGATTTCGATCCAAAATTATAGTGGCAATCTGTCGTAATTACAGGTTTGGTAAAACGCAATGTCTTGAACATAAGAACAAGAACAAATACAAGTCTGGAATATAATTTATATGTAATAAGAATCTCTTCGAATAAAGTCGTTTAACGTCAATCCCTTTTGCATCGCTAGCTAAAACTTTTTCCAGATCGAGCGTGTGAAAATTAAACTTAAAAAAGCATAACAGCGGCATTCTTTCCGTTCTGCTTTGATTGGGATGAAGCGCGTTGAAAGTTTTGATAAAGCGCATCAACTTAAAACACGCTTCTCTAAAAAATTTATTTTCAAAACCGCACAATTTCATGGTTCACAAGGAACACCGCCTGAATTGACATTGAAATAAAAATAAACATTTTTTTAAACCAATCATAAGCTTTTGTTTCCCATCAATTTGCACCAGCCTTGTGGCTAAACAATGTGGGCACGTTTGCCTAAATTATTTATCAAAACTTTACCCTCCCTGCTGAAAACCTTAGGAAATAAAATCGATTGAATCTTTCTCACCACCCGCCGTGGTTCATGGCTCGACAAATGTCAATTCACACGGAATCCAGCCCATTAAAATCGTATTAGAAGATTCCCACAAATTGAAGCCTGGGTGAAGCACCTCGTAGTGAATCCCTCTTGATTTTGATTGACTTTGAAGTGATGATGTTGGAATGAGTCATTGAAATCTTCTAAATTTGGATTTGCATCAATTGTCCGCGGCGTAATTACGTTTCAGAATGAAATTAAATTTCAAACCTATAGTCGCACACTACACTCCACACGTGCCAAGATTAGAAATAAAATTATGCGTAGGCCGATGATTTATTACCTAAATGAACCTGAGCCAAGGTGTCAAATTGTCATTACAAAGTCTCCTCTCTGTTACTTGACTTTTGAAGAATGAATCGTCCCATCCATTTTCTCGAGAATTCAAACTTGTGCTAAGGCTGATGATGATTGCTTTCCATAGAGTTCATAAGAGCCACAGACTTCAACATCAGTCAAATCTAACAATGCATTATTACCTGTTCCTAATGTCAAATCAATAGCAAAGGATATCAAGGGATATGCAGAGTCTAGTCGTTTGTCCGCGTGTCATCGACCAAGTCGATGAAACACGGGCTTAGTCAACAGGTGTGAGTAAGCGTCTCTTCCCAAGATACGTTTTAAACACCTTTTTAAAATGCTTGTCCCTGCTCCAATGAAACATCAAGAAATTAAAGCTGCCAATCATAATAAAGTATTCTAGTGTGTCTCTCTCAGACGAGCTAGGTTTAGACGATTCTGACTTTGCGTTGACTAATGCTTTTGGCTTTTGCTTTTTTGCAGGTTTATCTCCCAATTGTGTTAATTTGCTTATTGTGTCTGACCATATTTTAAATGTTAGCTGTCAATATGGTGGTATGGATCATTTGTTACCACAAGTCTAAAGAAAGCGTTCTGTCAATCCTTCGCTAACACTTGAGCTAAACACTGCGTGAGTCATTAGACGTTAAAAGTTGGAAAAAGGATTGAAATATATTTCATATTCTCGCAGTCTCGGATTCTTCCCATCTTATTCCACAGTATACCTGGAACAATGAATCACGAATTTAGAGAAGATGGATGCGGTGTCTTAAAATTCTTATTAAGAAAACTAGTCATCATCACAGAAATCCTTTCCTCTGTAGCGTAGACTTGTTAGCACTCGTCTTAAAAGTTAAGAAACTTGTGAAATTCAGAGCCACGAAGGAAGAGTCGCTCAGAAGCTTCAGAAGTGCTAAAACAAAACCTCCATTTTAGGACTTAACTTTCCAAATGTGGTTTTCTTACTTGATTAGTTGCCCTAGAATTCTTGTTTTCCGATCCGCATGATGGATGATGTTCCAATTACAAAAGGAGATTGACGGGCAGAAAAGCATTCATCCGTTAGATTACATTTTGAATTAGAACTATGCTCTCAACTATGAAAATTTCATTGTGTATGAAAACACTTGTGTGTTTCCTTGCAAAGGCAAAGGTATGAGGGTGATAATTGGTCGGTCAAGCTTCTTTTGTGCTAGTCGCGTTTTCATGAGAGACTGACAAAGTGTCAAGGGCCTCTTGCCCTGTCACTCACCTTCAAGGCATGACATGGAATAAAGCATTATCGTCCTACGTCAACTTTCATTTGTCTACTCTTCCAAATGCAAATATGGCAAAGGATTCTAAAATTGTGAACTTGATGTGACCATACCATAAGGTCCATAACACTACAGGCACAATAAGGCTAATTGCAAAATGCAAAATATTTATAAACCATGAGTAACCAAATGGTGAACATCAAACGTCTGACTCAGACCAGAATCATTCGATCGAGGTATCTAATTGCATGAAAAGGTAATTGGAAACCCAACCTCCAGCAGCAGATTTCGTGATCCTCCATTTTGCAATTTTGATAATTCGCCTACCCTTGATTCCTTGTAATTTTGATTAACGATTATAAAAGTAAACTTCATTTTTTTTCTGTTTTTGTCAGGTGAGTCAATTTCTGGACAGGTGTGGATAAGTTGAAATTGGAAGAACTCATCATGAAAATCTTTTAATGATTCAAACCAAGTTTAATTGATGTGTAAGAATTTTTGCATATTCTGTGGCGTTGATTTGCAATTTTTCTCCCTTTGCTCTAGGGAATTCGACCATTACGAAATAAGAAGAAGAATCGCAGCGGGGCTTCATTGTTTTGCAATTACTTTTCCATTAGATCTAAAAGTTGCAATTGCAATTACCATTGTAATAACTCCAGTTACTCAGGTAGACAATCTTTACAAGAAATCTTCCAATTGAGCTTCTTCGCAATCCAAGAGCTGCAGGGTTAAAAAACGAAATTTTGTTTTGTGTGATAATAATTCCACTGAATCATTCCATGATTGAACCAGTAAAGCTCCACGGGAGGTCAGAAAGCGAAATCATGATGGAACAAGTTTTGGCCATTGTAATTAGAATGGTAATTAAAAACAAAACCATCCCTCAGAATCCCTTGGGAGAAAAATTTATTCATATTTCGTCTTAGGGTCTTTCGTCTTTCAAACCGATTTTTTAATCCATTTGGATTTATTAGAGGAAAACACTCTGAACTTGGGACTTGGGAGCACGACCTCCATTTTTCTGTTTTAAAAATCCATTTCCTCACTTCAGCCCAATTGCCCCTTTCATTTATATAATTTGATACAAAAATTCTGGTGCAATGGACCCCCACTTGGGTTTTAGTTTTTAAAATGTTGTTAAAATCGTATTAGTACAAGTAGACTTTGTAGTGGTTGGTAGTGCATAAGCAATTAATAATTTTAGAGTTGAAACTCCGGTGGATTCCCACCGGGAAGGGAAGCTTTGAATCTGGAAAATGGAAGGTGGGTTTGGTCCTTATCATTATTTGAAGACCAGGTTTTCTCACCCCCCTCTGTTCCGGGTTTTGATGATGACCCCTGGGGTCAGCATATTGCCCTGTCAGGTCCTTTCTTATGCATACTAATCATCTCTAACCTATCCACTACTACAAAACCATCTTAAAATCATATTAGCCTTTCTATGTAGTTTGTAGAGTGATTCGGTTACAAAGTTTGCACCAAGCACAAGTGTAAACTTGTGGTGATTTGATTCTGGTGATTCTGTTGATGATGTGGATTGAGTCAGTATGAAGATAGTATTTTGAATGATGACCTCAGAGAGCAACTAACATGATGAACTTCCATTTTCTGCTGACTCTCGGGCTTTTCATTCACGCTTCATTAATTCTGATGGACTCACGCGTGACTTGCGGCATTTGATGAAACTTTTAGTGTTACTTTCTGCACTTGGATTCATTCAAATTGAGTCATTCATCTACCACCAAAGTCAAATGGACTCCCAATTTGGCACATAAATGGCCGAGCTGAGTCCAATCTCGCCGCCTCTCAAATTAAAATTTACATGTCGCCCCAAGAGTTGAAAACAGAGCGACATTCTAAGCATCCCACCTTAAATTGGAACATGTGCAGGTTAAATTGGAGAAAATGAAGCGAAAAGGGTGTTAGGAATAAAGCAATCTTGGTCTCAGCGAGACACCGAATTTCATTAAATATTGTTTCCGTGATGATTACTTTTGTAACCTTCGTTTTAACGCAATATTAGCTACGTTGTAGGGCCAAAGTGATGGGAAATGTAAAAAATAAAACGAAAGATCCTTTTCCCTTAAAATAAGGTACAATTTTAAGATTTTTTTTAAAGTTACAAATCACTTTGGAATTGTTTTAACTCTGCTGGACATCCAATAAAGTATTTCCTGAGCTGCAACACGGCCATTTTAAATTCATAAGAAAATTCCCATTCTTCTCAGGTGCAGGAACAATTCATAATTTTAAACTTGAGAAAATTTAATGGTGCGAAACAACGGAAAGCATTTTAAACTACCAAGTGCAGAAATATTGTTGCGGCAGAGTGCGCTTTCTCGGCATCGCGCAATCTCTACCGTCGCTTTATGACATGAACTTTTCAAAGTTTGTGACCTTTTAACGCGTGTGAAAGGACATGGGCAATTTCCTAAGTTTACACATTGTAAAAGTTTACAGTTTCTACAGTAGCTTTGTCATAAAGTCCGTCTGTAAGGCTGAACGTGTGAAAATTGTTAAAAATCCTTATGGCCTTTAACTTCCTTCGACTAGACTAAACAATGAAATGGATCCATTGCTCAAATGCGATGCGAACTGATGTCATTCATAGACAACTTCATTCAGCTCCTATTTTTTTTATTGTTTTACAACAGCCGCAATAAATCATGATTTAGAGGGTGCTTAAATACGATACGTAAACACTAACGCCCTGTTTATACTCCGATGCTTTCGCAATTCTAACAAAAATGTTAACTGAATAGACTAGAAAAGAATAAAGATCTACTTATTCAGTTTTTAAAAAAATATTCAACCCTTGAAACTACGAAACTACCTTGTGTGAAGAGTGTCGAAATTATGAAATAAAGGAAGGTTTTCCTGAGTTTGAGACTTAAGGGGCAAAAAAAATTTCCATTAAGTGTCCATTAGTTTCAATACCATTAAAAATGACAAGTAAAAAACAGCGGAGATTAGTGAATTATAGATGGCATTTTGGAGAGACACCAAATTGGAGGATGATTGACAGTCACAAATGAGGTGCAAAGAGGCGTGAAAATTACGATTCCAAGGCACTAAATCTTCCACTCCGAGTCGACGAGGAGACAAAAGAAAAATCTTATTAGCGTTCCTGTGGAAGAAAACAGAAGGATTAGGGCCATGAGGCTCCAGCGACATCCACTAAATTCAGGAAGCCAAAATGAGGACTACGGTGAAGAGAAACAACGCAAGCGCCGGAAGCACCACTTATTGGAATCCTGTCTTTCTAATGCAAAATGCAAAACTTCAAAGAGAAAGACCGACTTCATGGAATTGAATTTGTAATATGTAAATGACACTGAAACAAGGCAGAAGGGAAGCAGAGAAGCAGAGATTGGACTGTCAGATCGACAGTGTAAAATGTGATACGGGTGGAACCGAGATGTCATGGTCCTTGAGTAATTTGACTTCCTGACCCTGTCAAAAATGGAACAAAATCCCTACCATAAAATTAAAAACTAAAAACATAAAAGGAATTAAAGCCAACCTGACAATCCCAATTTCACTTACGAGTTTATTCCGGAAATTGAATTCTTTGGAATGTATTAAAAATTAATTTTTGATCGGGTTGGTCTTCTTCAAAAAGTTGATTTCTGAATCCTAAAGGAATTGGTCGTAGCTGAAAGTCAGCTGAGAATATTTTTTATTTCCAGATGACGACTAAATCTGGGTCGAGATCGATCATGTCGTCTAATTCCGCTTGACTGAGTTCATTGGCGAGACAAATCTCATCAAATGGGAATTCCCCAGTGAACATGCCGTAGATGGAAGTATATTTCTTTCTATGCTTGGCCAAGTTATCCTTCCCGACTACGTCTTCCTGGACATTGTAATTACTCACTGAGAAACTAAATGAGGGATGTCGTTGCTGATTCAACTGGAGGATGGGATATTTTTCAATCCTCCGGAGAAATCCATGGACGAGACCAAAGAGAATCAAATGACGCTCGTCAATGACACTCAAAACGGAAGAGCACTCTTGATGTCGGTTGTTGTAGAGTTGCGACTGGGCCACGGCCCTGAGTCTGATTGGCGTAGCCGGATTCGAGAATGATTTGTGACTTTGATTAGATTGAGTGGAGGACGAGAGTGAATGGTCACTGAATTTCCCACTGTCGGCCATTGATGGGACACGAATTGGACTTCCGGGTCGTGCAAGGATTGTACGGTACCGTGTACATAAATCTTTCATTGTCACACCACGCTTCATGTCACAGTAGAAACGGATAATGTCGGAGAAATGTGGCAGCGTCTAGAAAGGAAAAATTGAGTTTAAAAATTATTTTTAAGATGTAAAGTCACATTTTTCAGAACTTACATGATCATTCCGTGCGACAAAGTCAATACATTGGGCTTTAAAATCGGGATCCCCCATGACCAACTTTTTATGGAATTCGGGAGTAGTCGCGTATGTGTTGGAATACTGGAAAATTGGAACCAGCTTGATGACTTTGTAGTACAAAAGATTTTGTAAGCAGACTTTGATCAACCCAGTGTCAACTTCAGCCAACTGTCCTAAAATAAATTTTAAAAAATTGAAGATGATTAAAAATAACGTTTGGTATTTTCTCTCACCGATTTTTGCGACATGGTTGAAGCCATCTATGTACGGAATAAGTTGCTGAGTTGTAAGATCCCACTTTTCAACAGGTTTGACATCGGTTACAAAAACAGGAACCTGGTGACTCTTGACCTTTGGAGGATCCGTAAGTACGGCCGGCACTACTTTCAGTTTCAGAAGCCGCGACGATTCGTCACCAACTACAATTTCACACTCTCGAGACGGGCCGTTCAACCCTTTCAGCACATTTCTAAAAATCTCGTCCAATTCCCCCTCAAGTTCACCCTCGAAGCTTTCCTTGTTGTGTTGTTGCTTGGATAAAAACTGATTCTCTGATTCCAAAAGATGAAAAAACTCTGCAAACTTGACCAGGACTTGCTCGTACTGTACCGTTCTCGCCCAGGCATCGCATACAAAACAAGTATTGAAATAGTAGGCGTTCCGAAAGTATTTGCTCTCCTTGATTTCGATTGGGCAGCCAATCACCTTCTTTCCCAGGGCGTTGATCGTAATTGTGAGTCGTTGGAGATGTGTTTTAGGAATTATATATGTTGACACGGCGTCAAAGATTTCCTTTGTGATTGCTTCTGGGGGATATTGATGGACAATCCTTGGTCCTGCGGTGTAATGGAATTCGCTTAGGAATATGGCACGAATTGGACCTGAAATTGATCAGTATAAGGTTATCCACAACTCATCCAGCTAACTTAATACAATTTGTTTACCCTCTCGTCCACATCCTTCAAATAAATCAACGCCTTCCACTTCTTCATCTTCCGGTGAATTCATATCAATCCGGTTCATCCAGTGACCTTTTAATCATAAATATAATAATAAACTATGCCTCGTTTTTAATAACCAACCCTTATACAAACAGTTCAGAACCAAACTTACCTTTTACAAAGGGTTCAGAGGACGAGTACAGAAGGATGGCTTTTTCTATTTCAGGTCTAAAAGTTGATCTTTGACCTCGTGTGACCTTTTAAAAACAATAACAAATCATTAAAAAAATTGGCGTTTTTACTCAGCTTTTGGAAGCGAAAAAACGCCACCACACTGCCGACAGGCCCCACACATATATGGGCAGAAATGAGCTATGAGAATACAAAAGTAAAAACTTAAATGACAAAATAATTTGTTGAAATCTAACATAAAAATAATTTAATTAGCTGCTATTTACAGCTACAATTTGCATGATTTTTATGCTAAAAGTGAACAATTTTGTTCTAGATATGACCACACTTGGAATGGAATTTTGTTTATGTCTGCTAATTTTTTTTGGCGGAAAGCCAGATTTTTTGTCTTTTTTGAAATTATCCAGAAAATCGATGGCATTTTTTTTGGACGAATTGAATTAATTTTATTTGAGTTTAATTGTGCAGTTAATTAACAATATTTACGACTGAGGAATTGGGGTTATTACCCTGTCCAGTGAGCAGTGTAAGTTTGAAGTAATTGAACATGGTTCATACCATTCCAATGTCTAAATTAATTTTATAATTTTGCAGGCTGGTCGTTTCGTTCAACGGCAGAATAATGGCATCCCATCCATTGCAGTTCACAACTAAGAAAGTGCCTGGGAAGATCAACTTTGGGAAAATCAGCTTGGGTAATGCCGCTGCTGCAAGTACAAGTACCGCAGCCACGGGCGGTGGTGATGCTTCGAAGGGTTCTGAAGTCGTCACCGAAGGATTCTCAACATTCTCTTATAAGAAGCCGGCTAGTGGCGATGCTGTGAAGGATGAACCAGTATCCTTGGATGATGAGGAGATGAATCGGGTGATGGGCTTCACTTCCTTTATTACAACAAAAGCAGACGATCAGAAGCCTAAACAGGCAAAGAAATCTGCAAGGAACTTTGACATCAAGGAAATGACTGATGCTATCAGAAAAGCAAAATTACAGGAGAGATCAGGTTGTTTCCTTTGGATTTTCACCATTTCCTAGATCTTTAATTCTTGTTTTTCTTCAAATTAGAGAAAGCGGCTGACACGATTCCAGATTATGATGAAGAAGAAGAAGCTGGGGATAGTCCTGTGGCAAAGCCTGTAGCAGACGACAGCGACGATGACGAGGATAAGGGTGGGAAGGAAGAGAAAACGACTTCGGACAGTACAGCACTTGTCACTGTGAAGAAAGTGGCTAGACCTGTAAACTCTGATGACGACGACGACGGCACGGACGACGAAGGTGTATCGTGAGTTACATTTGCCCTTCGTTTTTGCGACATCAACTTCAACAATGTCTTTAATTTCAGCGATGAAGATGACGATGAGACTTACAAGCCAAACTTTCCTGTTCAGTTCCAGGCTGTTTTCAATCATAGCACGAAGCCGGTTTCAGCGTTCGCTGTTGATCCACCTGGTACAAGATTTGCAACTGGCTCACTTGATTACGAAGTTAAACTTTGGGATTTCACTGGACTCAAAAGTGGTCATGCATTCCGTGCTATGAAACCATGCGAAAGGTAAAATTCTATATTGGAGTAACTATGATTCAGCATAATTCGATTTGTTCTTACTCATAGCCATGTCATAAGGAATTTGAGCTATTCCAACAACGGAGAGGCTCTCCTTGTTATTTCTGGTAATTCACAGGTGTGAATTTTGATCATTTTATTATTCCTGTATTTGCGACTAAATCTGTTCACTTTTTAGGCAAAAGTCCTCAACAGAGATGGGATTGAGATTTTGGAGTGTGTGAAAGGAGACCAGTACATTGTTGACATGGCACGGACGAAAGGGCATGTTGCATCGCTGACTGGAGGTCAGTTTAACCCGAAGAGCAGGGAAACATTTCTCACTTGCTCCGAGGACGGGTAAAGCCATGTTTTTTATTATGCGTAGTAAGTTATTACTTGATCTAATTACTGATTGTACAGAACCTGCCGCTTATGGGATGTGAATAATCCCCGACAGCATAAAACTTGCGTGAAGCTCCGCGGTTTAACCGGAATGAAGAACCCTGCTACTTCCTGTTGTTTTGGACGTGATGGAAATCAAATATACGCTGGTGGGTTGGACGGTTGCATCAACATGTGGGATACACGACGCAAACTCGTTGTGCCCACTGCCACCATCAAGAATGCGCATGCCAGGAACACTGACATTTTTGCAATCTGTACTTCACATTCGGGAAAGTTTGTTGCATCAAGAGGAGAAGACGCCATTTTGAATATTTGGGACACCCGAAGTTTTGCTAAACCAATATTCACTCAAGGAGACTTTGCAGCAAAATATAACACGTAAATTCACCTGTTTAATTTCTTTTAGAAATTGGAAGGAAATGAAATGAAATTATTTTTTTAGAACTGATCTCACCTTTAGCCCTGATGACCGTCACCTTGTCATTCCAGCACTTCCAACTGGAACTGGAACTACAGGAAGAGACAAAGGGGAAGTAACTCAAAATTCTGAACTTAGATTCCTCCGCATGAAGAACTTTAGCGTTGACGACGAAAGATCGCTCAAGTTTCAGAAGGATATTGTCATCCGTGTCGCTTGGAACCACCGGATTAATCAAATGTTCTTCAGTTTTGGATCTGGCTCTTTCAAAATCTCTTATGATCTTTCGGCATCACGTCGCGGAGCGCTTCTGAGTCACGGACACAAGCCAAAGAAAGAAAGAGTTGAGGTTGAAGATGACATGAGTAATAGGATCATCATCACTCCGAATGCCCTTCCACTATTCAAGACAGACAGACCAAGAAACAAGAAACGTGAAGAAATGAAAGCGAGGTTCATACTTTTAGTTATGAAATTAGTTTGCTTCCCGAATTCATATTTAATTTGTCTTTATTCAGAATGGATCCTGTTAAATCCAAACGACCTGAACTTCCAATCACAGCTGGAACTGCTGGACGTGTTGGCACTGCTGGATCGACCCTCAGTTCCTATGTCATTCGGAATCTTGGCATGAGCAAAAGTGTAAAGGACGACATGGATCCCCGTGAAGCTATTCTCCGCTATGCAAAGGATGCAGCGGAAAATCCGATTTGGGTCACTCCAGCATACCAAAAGTACGTTCCCTTGAAACTTTTGTTATGTTATATCGGATTTACTTAACGTGTTGGATATGTTTTTTGTAGGACACAGCCCAAGCCAATTTTTCAAAAAGGTGAAGGAGAGGATGAACCAGATGAGAAGAAAAGGAAATTACTCTGATTGATTTGTAAATTAAACAGTGTGGTTAACACATTTAAAATAACAAAATTGGAAGGAAATCGTTCTCCTGCTGGCCTTCATTGTGAGTCAGTTTTATTTCATGTCGAACTGTTTGGATCACATTTAATCATTACCAATAGTAATACTCTTCCTCTGTCCCAGGGATTGGTTTTTCTTCACTTAAACCCCAAGAGCTAACTGTAGGCATTTCATCAGGATAATCCGGGTAAACTTTGACAGAAAAATCATCATTTTGATTTCAATTAAAAGCTATGCTTTTGAGTCGTTTACCTGGGCATACGATTGGCTCTGGAATTTCTGGCCTCATGTTTTCAGTGTCCAATGGGATTGGTTTCCCCATCCAAGTCGCGCTTTCCTCGTGATCCTTCCGGAGTAATCTTGTCAATGGGTGAATCAATACAGACAGATTCCCGTGATTCTGAATATGGAAGGAAGAGGCAATTGTGAAGGAAGTTTTGTTGCAGCAAAGCTCATACTGAGAATATGGATCTAATGGAAATAAAAGGCGTTAGTTAGCGCAAGGGTCGATTTTGTATGAAATATGATCAGCGGCTTACGGGGTCCGACTGGAGCAACGCTAATCTGAATTATAGAAAGACGAATTTCATTTATAACTACACTGTATGACAATGTTTTTCAAGTTATTTCATTTACCCGACTCAATGAGCACTCAGGAAAAGTTCCGTCATTGATTAGTTCTCGAGCTTTGCGCCTAGAAAGACAATCTTAATTTTGTCGTAATTCATTTTTGTTGTCCAATGACGAACCTAAATGCAAGAGCTTCTGCAACATGGCGTGGATTCCTGTGGAAAATGTATGTATGGAAATGCCATCCAGGGACTTCCTCGTCAATGAAAGAAGAGTAGGCAAGGGCAATGAACCCAAATAGGGCAAGCAATGTCACGACTTTCTCGAAATTAGACATGGCTACACGACTAAATTATAAAACGCGGCCAAAACTGCAGCTAACTGTAATTGGAAGTGATTCTAAATGATTTCCATTTAATTTTCCAATTACTTTTATGCAGTTTAAATGCAGTGACATCATTTTATCCATAATCAAATCGAATCAGAAGAGATTAAGGCTATTGATTGACCACTAACCTGCCCTGTTCTTTTAACTTTCAGTAGTTTTGCATTCCATACATTGTTGAAAGAAGCACTTGAGATAAACATACGTGAAAACATACATGTTCTACACGTTAATTGTTATCACAAAGTGGAATATGAATGTGGAATTTCCAGAATAACAGGCACCGCCGCCTTGAAATAGCGGTGAGCTAATACTGTTGTTACAAAGGTCAGTGAGACCTTGCGATACAATGCAATGGAACAACACCTTATCACCGTTTAATTAAAAAGTGCCTGCAAAAATTAAGATAAACACGTCAAATTAGGAAAAGCACATTGCATTGTTCATGCTTCCAACGTTCCAACAACGTGCGACTGCGATTTCGAGCATAATTCTATGCCTAAAATAGTTGAGATTTTGCTTCTAATCTGCCTGAATTACTCTTGATTTGTCTAAATTACTGTCAATCTGTTAAAAACGTATTTTCTTGCTGGTTTTGAAAAATAGCGCAAAAATAAAATTGAATGGAGGTTGGAAAGGAATGAATTGTGGAGGGGAGCCTTGAGATTTCTCCCAAAATTCTGCCTTTTGCTTCGAATGTTTTGGTGGGATTTCAGGTCGAAATACCAGAAAAAATTGTCAATTTTTGGAAGGTCACTGCGACTGCTTTTTCAGGTCAAGAGTTCAAGAGGAATCCAGGATTCATCCATGGAGGGACCAGCAGTATCAGTAAGAGACCTCACCATGTCCATGTCTTCAATTAATCTGATCAACCAATGAATCATTGATTTGTACTAGAAATGGGATGATGTGCATTTCGAGTATGATTGGGACGATGGAGAGTTGATGAAGGCGTACGATATTGCTGTCAAATTGGGAACAAGAAAATACCGGGTAACAGTCCCATTCCCGGATGAGAATACCCAAGCAGAAGCTACTGTCGTATCAGGAGGAAAAGGTTTACTCCACTTAAACTGACTCCAGAGTTCTATTTTAATGATTAATTGACTTGATTTGCAGCAGATCCAGCTCCAGTTCCGGAGACTCGTGCGTTCGAGACATTTTTCGAAGTCAAAGCCAAAGGAGGTCGTCGGAGTCAGGAGGTTGAGGAAAATGGGCTTTGGCCTCACGAAGTTGAGAGTTGGCCGAGCAAAGGAAGGAAGAAAGCTACTGCGAAGAAGCGAGGATGTTCGTTTTGAGCCAGAAATATTCCAAGAGGATGAGAATTACCAGCCACCAAGTTGGGTTCCAGCTGGAGAGGATTACGAGTATGCACCGAAAATGGGTCGAGCATTTGAGAAGCAGTACGGCTCCTTTCTTTACGACGCAGAGACTGATAAAGATGAAGAAATTCCAGTCGACGAGGGCACTGGAGAAGAGTCTTCCAACTGGACACAGGCATTTCCGAACTTGACCATGCCACCGATGCCTGCAGCCTTTGCTAACGACGGTTTCAAGAAAGGTGGCTTGGGTTCTATTGCTATGGCTTGGTACATGTGTGGATATCAGTCTGGGTATTACGATGCCACGCAAGATCTGAAAAGCAAGAAAAAGAAATAAGTAGATCATTATTTGGTAAGAATTTATTAAAGATTTCTAATTCGGATCTTCTGAATTAACTCGTATATTCTTATTTTCAAAAATTAACAATCTGTAGCTAAATAGTCTAATCCAAAATTCCTTTGATGGAGTTGATGAAGTTTGCAGCAAAGACTTCCTCTGTGAAGCGGCTCAGCGAAGCCCGTGCATTTAGTTGAATTTTAGTCCGATCAGCTGGAAGCATTTGCATAATTTGGTGAATAGTTTGGGCATATTCTTGCTCTGTAGTTGCCAGGAATCCAGTTCTGGAAGGCTCCAGGGTCTCAACAATGTCCATCATCGGCCCTCCTGATTTGTGTGCGATCATAATCAACCCCGCTGCCATGCATTCCACGATACCTGACAGGAAACAATATTTCCTTAAATTGTAGAATTTCAAATCTCAAGAACTTTGTTTACCGATTCCAAAGTGTTCATTCCACATTGTGTGAATCCCAATGGTTCCCTGGTTCATCTGAGTCTTGAGTTCATCATAGGAAACATTGAGCATAAACTCCACATTCTTCTCCAAGTTCATCTGTGCAGCCATGTAATTGAGATGCGCCACTCTGCATTTATCTTCGATATTTCGGCAACTTCCAATAAGCATGAGCTTGATTTTAGACCATTCATCTTCAGTCACAAGTTTCCTCAGCTCTGCCATTGCTTTCAGCTGGAGTAGGTGGTCCTTTTCTGGACGGAATTGAGCAATGGACACAATCCTTACGGTTGTCTTGTCTCGTCCTTCTTCCAATGGAATGGCCATCAAGTTCTGAACATCGCAAGGAGGGTAGACTTTGTGTGTCTTGGAAGGACAGTGCCAAAGAGAGTGGATGTGGCTCTGTGTCCAACTGGAGTTGACCATGACAGTATCACTGTACTGCCCAGCACGAGAGTAAGCCCAGGCAAAGAGTCGATAGTAGACTATTTTCAGAGTGGTTAAGATTCTGCTTCCAGCAACACGGAGATTGTTATTGTGGGCAGTGGTGCCACTTGACACCCGGTCGAGCATATCAGTGCTGATGGTGGGATAGTGAACATAAGCTCCAACTTTGCACTGCCCAATGAGTTTGAAAATAGGAAGAGTAAAGGCATAGCCCATGGTGTCAATGTACACATCTGAAAATCAAAACTCAGTTTGAAGTCTCATTTCATAAATACATTTTCTCAACTTACCTGGAACAAAATTCTTCAAAGCTTCCAGTCCAAGGACAAGCGACCCAAGACTTTGGCACAAAAGTGTAAAATGCGGGTAGTGATGAGCCTCAACCCAATCTCGTTGTTTTAGAAAGATGAACTCAACGGTTCGTGGATTCAGATGAATGTTGAAACGAGTTGCTACATTCCCTAGAATCTTGTCACTCGTAGTGTCTGTATCTCCAGTATAAACAATGTACCGAAAGTTTGGGTATCTGCAAAAATGAAACAATTAGTCAAAACCATTGGATATTTATTTAAATGGTTTGATTCGTACATTTCTTGCATAGATCTGATTCCACACCACAAAACACGTTCACCACCACCACCAGCGTTACAGTAAGGATGGAAAAAGGCAACTGAAGTTCGTCCATCCTTTTGCTTCTGACGTTTCCTCCTCTGTTTGGAATGCTAGAAAAAATAGACAGCCAATTATTAATTGAGAGAGGTCTTGAATACTTTTTTATAGCTTTATTCTTGACGTACCAAGTACTTTGTGACTATAACCACCGATAGGACAACTAGGAGGGTGGAAATTAGCCATAGAATGATAGACAAGGGTAACATATTGGAATGGGGGAAAACCCACGCCAGGATCTGGAGGTCAATCAGCAGCAGAATCCGGTCAGCTGAGCTTTGGCAGGATCAGGATGAGTTGGCAGTTACTGTGGATGTGGAGGTCAAGGAGGTCAGGAACTCTGTTCTGCCGTGTCACGTCCTCACGTCACTTGTTCTAAGTTTTATAATCCAAATTGAGCTGACAAGTCCCACCGACCGGAGGTCATGTGGCGCTCCAATGTTTGTACATGCGCTCCAGGCATGTGGAAAACTTCGTTCTTTTTTTCCACTCGTCAATTCAGTCTGGAGAAGTCAACCGCCATTCCGGCTTGCAATTCATGAACTAACACCTCTATCACCGAAAAATATTTTTTGGGCGATTTGTGCGAAAGGAACTGAAATGAATATTCTGTTTCGGCGAGTGGTTTTTCCCAGCTCGCTAGTTTTCAAGTAGACGCACGGTACATGCGCTCCAGGCATGTGGAAAACTTCGTTCTTTTTTTCCACTCGTCAATTCAGTCTGGAGAAGTCAACCGCCATTCCGGCTTGCAATTCATGAACCTAATTTCAATTTTTTTTTGTTTTATTCCAGTAAACAGAAAATTCATAGCCATTTGAATAGAAACGATTTCATTATTCTGCAGGCTAAAATGTTAATAGAGTGGTATAGTATAGTAATAGTTAATAGAGTGGCAATCCACATAGTAATTTTTCAAGTAAATCAGTATATTGAACTTAAAACTAAGAATTCGGTGCGCTATACCGGAATCGGTGTTTCTGAATCCAAATTAAAAATTTTGGTTTTCTGACCTTTGTATTTCACCTGATGAATAAACTAACTCGAAATACTTTGATTTGGATAATTTATACCATGTGTTATTGATCATAAAATATCTTTTTGATACAAATAGTTTTGATTATATTATAGTATAATTACAATAAATTAAGACTTATAGAATAATAATTATAAAAAGCGTGAAATAAACTTTTATTGTCAGTGTGGATCAAACTTCTTGAGCTTAGCCTGTACTGTCACCTGCACCTTCCTTTTCAGGGGATTCTGAATTCAGCTGAGGATGAGCAATTTTTCTGGGTCTTTTCGGCTTGGATGAATCATCGAATTCACAAAACATCTAATCATCAGTGACCTTTAAATATCAGCTGAACTGCAACTGGTTTGTGACTATCGACTACTCACATCCACGTCTGTCTTCAGTAAGTCATGATATTGAATAGAGTAATCAAGTTTGTGTAGTTGACGCTTGGAATTGGAGCTCCTTACAAAACTAGCAATTCTGCTGTCATTTTATTCACAGGTTTAGCATACAGCTCAGGATTTCATCATGAATGGAATAGGGTCACTTCGAGGAGCAAATGGAGCTACCACTGGGTCTGCAAATGATGACGATTTTGAGGTCGATGGATCCTTTATCATTCTTCCACACCATTTCGGACTTGCTTCGATTATGGCTAATGAACCCATCGATTGTCCAGAAGAGGATGTCACGCATAATGTATTCCAGGTTCGTAGCTAGCTGAATTCGACTTAATATTGTTTTGTGCTAACTGGAACTTTACTTTCTTCAGCTGGGGCAGCTCTCCCTCAGCCAGAGTTCTGAATCGAATGCAGGATCAGGAGTTATGACTAACTCTGCTACGGCCGCGACGTCAGAGAGTACTCAGAACATTGAGCCTACTGTCCCTGATCAGTTTTCTCAGGTCATAGAAACTGTTGCGAACGCGGAGCCCGAGGGAGTTCAAAATTCGGTCATCTCGAACATCTCAACATGTAGCACCGAATCTGGGAACAGTTTTGAAGAGGCCAATTCAAAGGTTGTGCGATTGTTGGAGGAAAACACAAATCTTCGAGGTGATTACTGATTTTAATAATTTTTCCTAAAGGCAGAATAATTTTCTAATTCCTGTTATCATAAACAGCTTTTGTTCGTGAGATGAATGAGAAGCAAAAGAAGTTTTTGGAGAACTGCAAAGTTTTGGAATCGGCTGTCGCTAAAAGTCAAGAAGAGGCCAAAGACCAAGAGAAGAAGTATAACCGAAGTTGCTTCGTCATTGATACTGTAAACTAATACCTCACTAGAATATATTGGTTGGGGTAATGAGACTATTTTTAATTTTTAATTTTATTTATATCAGCTTCGCCAAAGAATGGCCGAAATGGAGGCTCACCATATGGTATCAGCAGAGAGATCGGTAAGAACGAATAGCTTCACAAATCAATGCTAAGGTAAACTGCGACAAAATCCATGATATTTGAAAATTCCAGAGTTTGAGTGATGCTGACACAAGACTGCTGAAGGAGACTCGCCGACTTCAGATCCTTGTGGAAGAAAAAGAAGCCATGATCTTGGATTCAAACGCACAAATCGCCAACTTGAAGGAGCTCCTTCGGAAAATGGGATCGGAATTGAACGATGCAAAATTGCTGAGTTTGCCAGACACATCAATGGTCCAGAAAGAGCGGGACGTTCTTTCAGCTGCTTTTGAAGAGTCAAGGCTTGTCATCTCTGGACTCGAAGATCGCCACAAGGCCAAGGAGGAAGAGCTGAAGCAGATGCGAGAGAAAAACGAGAAATTGGAGAAACAGTTAATTGAAGTCAGGGAACTTTACGCCGTCAAATTCGCTGCAAACGAAAAGCTGGAACAAACTTACAAGGAGATCTCACAGCAAATGCAAATTATGACAGAGGATTACGGACTAGCTTTGGAAGCAGTGCGTGACTTGAAGACGAAAATGCAGCACCGAGAAGATGACATTCAGCAACTGAAGTGTGATATGGAAGGCCTTGAACTTGATTCTCGGCAGAAGGTTGCAGTTTTGGAAGCTGAACTTGCCGATAAGAATCTATACCGCGCACAGGTAAATCAAGGTGGCATTTTTGTGTGGATTAGGCCGTTAATTTACATTTTTAAACAGATGGAGGAATACAAGCAGAACTTTGAAGAGGAGCGCAGAGACAGGATTGCGATGAAGGAACGCAAAGACGAACTGGCAAATGAGCTCACTAAGAAAATCCTTGACTTTGAAGCGCTCCAACGAGCAAATGAAGTCAATGATCATGTCAGCAACAGGTAATTTTACGGTTGAAAGTGTGAAGTTCAAACGCATTCTGAGCGTTCGTTATTAATTTTTCTGAATGTGAAAATATTAATGGGAAAAAGCTAAGCTTTTGCAATGGCTAGTCAATGTTCTAATCTGCTGTTTTGACTAACATTTACAAGTCCTGGTCCCATTGAGAGTCTCTCTCGTACCATCAAGAATTTCACTCGGGAAGTTTTTGGAACGGACACGTAAGTTTCTCACAAAGTTCGGTAATTAGTTGAGTACAATTAGATGCTTTTAGATTTGGCTTTGCATGGAATGCTTGCTGCTTGAATTATTTCAGAATTTTAGATTTCTAGTTGAATTTTTTCTTAAAAAAACATAATAATTTTGAATTTTTAGTGGTTCGGAAGGGGAACGAAATAGTTTGGGGGAGGTACGTTTCAAAAACAAAAATTGTTTTTATAATTTTAAAAGCTTATTTCTTTCCTTTTCAATAATAGGGTGCCCAGGGAGGACAAGCAGCGGCTGCTCCTCCTCCACCTACTCCAAAAGGTCACCAGTGTCCACTTTGCGACAAAGTTTTTGAGACCGTGAAGGGCGTTGTGCATCATGCGTCTACTTGCAAGGAACCGCCACCATCGGGTTTCGTTTTTCCTGAGCCTGACTTCGACTGAAAGTGAGGATACCTCGAACACTTCATCTACAATTAATTCGCAGTGACTGCAAACTCTCCTTGTCACACTGACTTTAACTTACTAGATACTGTTACCAATTTATTACGTGTCGAGATTTATTTGAAAATCGACGTTTCTTCCTCTAAACCATACAATAGTAAGTACACATTGCAAGCATTTTACCGTACAATTCATCTTAAGTTTCTTTTTAGTATATTTTCTTCTCTCTCCCCACGCTCTTAAGATTACAAAATGAATTTTATCGGTGCTTAAAAGTGATTAAATATGGGGCTACCGTACAATTCATCTTAAGTTTCTTTTTAGTATATTTTCTTCTCTCTCCCCACGCTCTTAAGATTACAAAATGAATTTTATCGGTGCTTAAAAGTGATTAAATATTTGGGCTGTGGATCCCAATGAATTCGGTCTCAATTTTCTGAGTAGTTACGGGTGAATGAACTCCCCATTACACTCTTGTGACCTTTTTCTTCTTGACCTCTTCGGCCTCATGCTTCAATTATAAAATGAATTTTATTTGTCCGTTGTTTGATCAGAGTGTAACAGTGGTCCTTGACGTAAAACCTTATTTAAGGAAGCAAGTCCAAGTCCCAAGAACATGACTCGATTGTATTCCTCTTCGCTGATCTCAGAGTCTCCATTTTGATCAAATTCGTCAAACACCTGACGAATTTCTTGTTTTGTGACCCCGTTGAATGTTCCTGCTCCAACCTCGAATTCCGCCAGTGTGATGACCCAATCGTGATTCCGGTCAAAGTGAATAGTACCAAGGTCAATGACATCCTTGGCGGTAAAACTCTTCTCGGCAGTGCTCAAGGTCAAGTTGATGATAAAAAGCGACAAAATTAGAATCGTGTGCTTCATCTTTGGCGCAGAAGAAAAGAAGTGTGAGTCTTCGAAAAATGATTCTGACACTTTGAGCTTCATGACCAAACTTCCTCCAATTAAATGGCAATCAAGCGTTAATTAAAAATTCTGATAGAATGGGAGAAGCAAATTGAATTTTGGTTAGTTAAAAGAGTTATTCCAAAATGACAATTTTTCTAAACTTTGGAAGGAATTTCTTTTGATTTTGATTTATTGCTAATTAATTCTCATTGGTTGATAGCACACTTGCGTCATTGCAAAGAAGAGTAGCGTATCATTAGTTATCACAGTTAATTTAGAGGTTCATGGACTTGGTGAGACTTCAATATGGCGTCTTGTCACATTCCGTCATCATCGTCCCTGCGAATGGAGAGTGACGAATCCCCATGCTGAAAGCAGGTGGTTGTCGCCAGATTCGTGGAGTCGCTTCAGCGACATTGTACGAGCCTGGACCTGCGTTGACACTCTGGCTCTTCGGGGCCTTCCGGTCTCCCTTCATGGTCACTTCTCCGGCACGGTTCTTGATTAAGTCAGGACGGCCGATGTCATAAATTGGACCTGGAGACTGGCTGCCAAGACCCTTGATAGCAGTACGGCTCTTCCTAGAAAATAAAATTTGTTTTTAAATTCAATTCATTTTAAGATTTTAAAATAAACTTACAAAGAGACAGCTCCAGTAGCCAGTTTGTCCACCAAGTCTGGTCCAAGGGTTGTTGGAAGCATGTAGATCGGCCCTGGGGAAGCATTTCCTCTTTCGATGATGCGCGTGCGTGAAGCCATCGAGTACTCTGGAGGTGCGCGACGGTTAACGTTGATCTTGGGGTCATAAGCTGCAGGTCCAGGGGTGTCAGTGTTGAAATTCTCTAGAAAAATAAATAATTTAAAAAATTTTATTTCATTTCATTATTTTATTTTATTTTATTTTACCAATGACTTTCGTCCTCATGCGGAGAGTGTAGGCTGGGACTCCGATTGGACCCTTGCTGGTCATGCCATAAGGGATGGCATAAGCTGGACCTGGACCAAGGCCATTTCCAACCAGGGCTGATTTGAGCTTAAGGCCGAGGCTGTAAGCGGGCATCTGTGTCTTTCGCTGGTCATGGTTGATGTAGCCAAGGACAGGGGGAAGGAGGAAACCAGCAGGACCTGGGCCGTTGTCGAAATAAGACGACTTCAGTCCACCTTTGGTCTCAACTGGTTCAGACATTGTCAAGTTTTAAAATGGTAAAAATCAAAAGAAAATTGAAAATAGGTAAAGTCGAAAAATAAAAATAATTTTGTAAAAAAGTTACGTCCTGTTCAGTCAGGAATCAAATGAAGACTGACCACTTGATCGTCAAATGAGGAAGAAATTGGCAAACTTTTCCTAAAAACGACAAACAGACCGCGGCGGCGGGGGAAAGCGTTGCTAAGGGAACCAAAGACTCAATACGCCTCCGCAGCTTCCTAAAATCTTTCCTTTTATTCTCATTTTTTATGAATTTTAAAAATTAATTTTATCATCAATTATCATTGGATTAAAAACCAGTTTGAGAAGTGGATGACTGACCTCTTTTAAATTAGAATCGGGTTTCACTGGCTAGTCTCTTTGTCATTTATTTCGCAATCTCTCGGTGCATGGATTATTGCGAAATGTCACTCTGTAGCTTTTCCTTTGAGAGACAGAGAGACGACATTAAAATAAAATTACAATCTTCTCCAGTGCAAAATGTTCAAGGGTTTTATGAGCAAGGTCGAAAAGGAAGCTTTAAGAATTTTATGGTTCTGCTCCAGTGCCATCCAGCTATCATGGAACTTAGGCCTTTGCAAAAAAATTAGTCCCGAACAAATTGAACTTGAACGCACACACATTTGCCTGTCTTTGTGGATTTATTGCGAAAAATCCAAGTCCCTCCTTTTCAAATTGCGCAACATCGGCTTAAAACTCTCCGCAGTTTCACATACCGGGTGGTTGTGAATTGAAGCTTTATTTTCAAGGCCTCAAAATTGCACATGCTTTTTGAAATTACAAAATCAAGCAGGGCCTTGTTGCTTCATGTTTCTTTTCATTTCGTTAAGCAGCAGCAGTTGTCACTATGTTAGTTTGTATTCGACCTTTTGAATCACGTCGTCCCTGCATGCATGATGATCAAAACACACCCTTAGAAGGATTTAACCCTGGAATAAGGGTCTCGTCTTGAATGAACGGCGTGGTGATAAACAAGATTCAAAGATCCAATGGAAGATGGGCACTTAACCTTCCGCTATATTTAAGAAAAGGACCCTTACACCTTTGGCCTGATTATACTCTAGTGTAATTCCTTAACCCAACTGAAATCGACCAGGGTCAGGAAAGGATGTTAGAATGACCTCGGAATCTTAAGGTTTCCTTTTTCCAAGAAAAATATCAGTCCGTTGGACAAAGGGCCGTCCCTTTTGAAAGCTAAAGGGCCTTTGTAAAAAGGGATTTGGAAGGAACCTTCAAGAAATTGGGGTTTTATGGAACCTTGTTTTCCTCCAGTGTGGAATGGGTGCTTTGAATGAAAACAATTTTCTGAAATTGGTTTAAAACAGAATATAACGTTTGAGTTTCTTTTAATAAGAATCTTGATGTCCCTACCTGGGCGGATCACTAATGATTAATAAAGTTCACAGTTTAGTCACTGGCTATTACTCACATTCGTTTTAGCCAGAAAAATACCTCGAAGCCAAAGGGGGAGGGACTGGTCTCTGTTTTCTATCAATGTGCAAATTACACCCCGTGTGTGAAGATGACAAACATTAAAGGGAGGTAGTTGAGGTAATTACTTTGATCTAAATACCTGTCTCAAGCATCTCAGTTTTTAAGAAAATCATCACACCGGCGACTGTAGTAAATACGTAACGTCCCATATGGAAATACGACCCTTCTTCCTTTACATTACGCAAAGTACCTGTTGCAAATTTTGATTAAAGGGTGAGTGCCCTGTAGGAGACTAAACAAAGTAATCCCGCAACCGTCTGGCGTCATTTGGCACAGCATTGGGTGGTCAAGTTCTCAGAAAACTTTGAATAAATTGAGTAATCAAAAGGCACAATTAACCTAGGCGCCGCCAACGCTGAAAATCCCGTTTTAAAAACAAAATTTTACCTCAAAACGTCAAAATCCATCAGACCGCGGAGTCAAAATTGAGCATGTGCTTTCTCCCCCTAAAAAAACGAAAGTCGGATGCGTCATTGTCTTTGCATCGTCATCTTCAGGTGATTCGCTCATCATTCCACGCATCACTTCCCAGGTGATAAAGATTAGCAGAATGTGTGAAATAATTCAAGGCATTTTGACCCCTTAAGGGTACTTTATGATCTCACTGTTTTACTCCGCGTTGTCTAAAATCCAGTGACTCTTTCATTTTAACTTTATTAGCGTTCACCGTTAGGAGGAGTGCGTCTAGGACGCACTTCCACAGCATCCCAGCACATAATTTCAATTTGGAAAAGAACAAGCAACCCCCAGCGCAGCACCCCTTCAGCCCCTTTGCTCAAGCCAAGCCAACGAATTCCGCGCTGCCTTCTTTTTAGGTACCTCCGATCCTTTTCATACCTCATTCCGACATCGATCTTCACTCCGGCAGGTTCTCAATTAACTCCCAGAAACAGTAATTGCTCAGAAATTAGCACCTACTAACTCTACTAAAACTACAATAGTCCAACATGGCGGATTCTTAGAATCTTAGGATTCAGAAATCTCCACAACTACTTCCAGCTTTTCAACAAAAGAAAATTGTGCGAAGATTCCCTTCTCTCGACCCTTCAAGTCTCTGCGCGTGTGCCACACTCCTGCCGGAAATTGGAGACAGGTACTTGTGCTAACTTTGTATAACTTCGTAAGCGTTTCTGCTAAAGAGTTAATTGAATTAGTCAGCGGCATTATTCATAGCTTAAAGTAGGAATATCCCGTTTGCTGGCGTCCCTGCATTCCCCGAATGTTCCGGAAAATATTTTTGAGAAGCGACGCGTGTGTGGCATATGGCGAACGAACATGCCTTTGTTTCTCTATTTTAATTACGCATGTCTGATTCCCTTCTGCGAAAATAATAACAAGAAATGCACATTTTTGGCAATGTGTGCCTGTAATTGGGAATGACTTTGCCTTCCCCTACTTATTATACCCATACCTGAAACTCGAGTTCCGTGTGTGATTCATCTAAGAAAAAATCATTCAAATTGTTTTGATTCCGGCAAGAAATAGAGATCCGTGTCACGATTCCTTTTTTCGGATTCGGCAATTTGATTCAAAATGGACCATTTTTTCCTAGACTTTTAAAAGCGCTGCCTTACCTTTGTCTTTTCATTTACAATTTTGCATTTTGTTTATTCTGCTTGAGTTTGGACTTCCCAAAATGGCAGTGTCTCTTGTCCCTTTGAGTTTGTGCCTATGCAAGTAAATGCAGGTGAGCATAATTGCAAATTGCTAAGAATGAATGACCATCAGAAATCTAGTGCAGAACACGCATAGGAAACGGAAGTGGATATTGGAGTCAATTTTGAAAATTTTGACCCTAAATTTGAGTTTCACGTTAAAATTCATTTAAAATTCGTAAAATTCATTTTTCGATCGTTTGGCTGTCGCGTCTTAATTAACTCTTTATTTAAAGAGTTACACTTGGCTTATTGCCAATTTCATTTTCCGACGTTAAATGAGTCTGTTGATCCGAACATTTTTTTCGCGTCTCCAGTATCGAATGACGTTGGTTCTTTGAGTTTCAGCGCTGGTGGTGGCTTCACCAGTCCATTATCACCCATAGGTCATGGCGCTTGACCCCAGGAGCTGGCAAAAGTAATGGCCACATAGTGTGGGAACGAGAATGTTGAGTCATGCAATTTTATCAGCGAGAACAATAAACTTGTCATCCGAAATCAATTCCCAGCCTGGCACTCTGTCGTAAGATCTCACTAGCCAAAACAGAGTCTCCTTTTTTTGCAACGATTTTCAATTTGCAAATCAATCCTGTGTTTGATTATTTTTTGCAGATTGGCTGGAGGAGTGACGCTGCAAAGCAAAGGGAAAGACTCTGCCTTTGGTTTTCTAGCTGTATGAATGTTTTAGTTTTGCAAAACGTCATAAAGCTAGGTTACCAAATCCTAAGTCTTTTCCAAAATCATCGAACGTGCCCGGTGAATTTACACCGTGACCAGACCGGGAGGAATGGCTCAACATCTCTCCCAGAAGCTAATTACGAAGCGACCAGGTACGAAGCTCATTCGTGCAGACTGTACTTGATCAAATGTAGAATTATATGCAATTGCCTGAAAATTTATTAATTCACACTGTCACTGTACTCTACCCAATCAATCCATGTAAATTAAATGTATAACGGTATAAACAAGAAATTCAGGACCTGGAAAAGGGGATTGTTCAAAAAAGATAAATGTGTGTGGGAGGAACTACGATTGGTGGAGCAGCTAATTAATTAAGCAATGTGAACAACATAATGGATTTACAATAAAAAGTGATCCGAAACTTCAGGACTTTAAATGAGGCTATCAAAAAGGGAAAATCAAAATTAAATGGAAATGGAACACTCTATGTAAACCGTTTTAGCAGATGACGCATCGGTCGGATTGGGTGCCGTCCGGTTCCTGTTGAAACAAATCCTCAGCATGGGTGGCGACACGACGCCGTTGTGTGGACGCCTGGACCCGTTGAGTATCCCGTCGAGCAAGTTCCTGTTTTAATAAAAATAAATTCAAAATTCGTTAATTTTTATGAGTAAATCTTACCTCTCCAGAAGAGTTGTGAAGAAGCGTCACAATCTTGTCACCGGTGAACCACTTGAGACTCTTCATGACGATGATGGCTGGAGGTTCGTTGATGACACCCTGAACATCCGAAGAGTAAACAGTGAGGACGGCGTTCTTGTCCAACTTCACAGAACGATGGAATTTGTGAACTGTCTCGTTCTCACCGACCCGGCGAATCAACTGCCATCCAGACAACGAAATCTCCTAAATTCAGAATCATATTTAAAGATTGAAACATTTCCTTTTTTATAATTCTCTCAATTTTAATTTCCCTTTTAGTTTTAATCCTAACCTTGTCTCCCTTGTTGTGTAATTTGATGAATTTTCCTTCCGTGTCATCTTCCAAAATCTCAATGTCCCCAGTAGCATTACTTTGCGTCTCATAGGCACTTGAATCGTCAAATTCCTCAATGGCAGTACGCTTGCGCTTCCCTCCACGAATCGGTGTTCGACGTGTTCCAGTAGGAGTCCCTTCCACACGGAACGAAACTCGTGCCGATGATGGTGAGAGGCTCAACCTGAAAAATTAAATGAATTTTTAAATAAAAGTCGCCGACGCATAAAATTCATTTTCATAGTAAAGAAAAAAAAGTTAGTGAAAAAGTTTTTTTTTGTTTTACCTGCGCTCTTCAGACTCCAAAAGCTTCCGGTAGACAGCCAATTCATTGTCCAGACCAACTTTGGTATCCATTAATTCTTGGTACTCGGTGCGCATGTCCGCCTTCTCCTTTGTAAGCCGGTCAATCAAGTCATCTCGCTCCATCAAAATCGCAAAGTAACGGGCCTGATCGTCGTCAAGTTTCTTCGTCAAGCCCTTGACGGTGTCCGAAAGAGCATTTCGCTCAACCTCAAACTTGTTGATCTGATGGGTGAGAGTGTCAATGCGAGTCATCAACTCGCCGATTTCACCTTGCTTGGAACTAGAAGCATTTTGAAGTCGCTTGTACTGGGCCTTCAAATCAGCGTTGCGCTGCTCGTACAAGTTCTCCACTTCATTTTTGTTGGCGATCATTTGGGCTTCGTATTCATCACGGAGCTCCTGAATGCTCTGCTGAAGCTTCTGGTCGTACTCCTAAAAGATAAATTAAAGCATCATTAACTTCAAGCTAATTTATTTAAGCCTATGGGAAAACTATAACTCCTCTCACCTGTTGAAGTTGCCCTCCAACTTCCTGAATTTCAACAGTGCGATGGCTTCGCATTTCCTCAATGATCTCCTCACTTTGCTGGGCCTTGAACGAAAATTCCTCAGTTTTGCTTTTGAGTTTATTTTCGGCATCAATTCGCCTCATCGTTTCATTCTCCAGCTGTCTCTTCAAATTCTCGACCTCACGGGCTAAACGAGAGTTCTCGGAATCAAGTTCCTAGAAGGAAAATTATTGTCATTGATTAGTTTACAAAGAAAGGTGTGGACTTGAGAAAATGCAAAACGGGAGATAAATCCATTACCATTATCCGGATTATATGATAAGAAGCTTAACAATATTGTTTTTACCTTTTTCTCAGCTGCCAGTTTGTCCTTCTCTGCACCAGTTCTCTGTGCATGGTTCTGCAAAGCTTCCAATTGATTTTCCACATTGGTAACTTGCTTCTGAAGGGACGCTGCCTCCTTCAACTTCTTATCCAATCTGGCAAAGAGATTTTAAAATTAGTTCATGCACTACCGGATGTGGTTATAAAAATTTCAAAGATAAGGAGCTGATTTGTTTTCTTGGTCTTACTTTGTCTTTGTTTCTGAAAACTCTTGCTTCAACTGATCATAGTCAAATGACAATTTAGCCTTGTCCTTTGCAGTTTCATCAACAAGACGGCGTGAATCGGCCAATTCTTTGTCAAAGTTGGTTGTGATACGCTTCACAGTCCGAGTCAGATGGTCTTCGGATGAAGCCAACTGCTTATTCATATTGGCGTTTTCATTTTCCAATTGCTGGTTCCGATCAATGTACGCGGCCAATCTGTCATTGAGGGAAGCCAACGTATTCTTTTCCTGGATCCTGGATAAGCGTGTCGGAGTCATTGGGCTTTGAGGATGAGCTAGAAACAAAAGAAAGGGTTTACAAGATAAGAATCATTTGTTAAACAACAGAGCCATTCTAATCTTACTCTTTTTATACATCCCCGAATCACAAATCAAGTACAATTAATAGCACTAAAAGGTACTGGATATAACGAGCACTAGGTACAAGAACAAGGCAGAAACCGCACCACCGCCCGTGAATGCCTAATGCTTATTTTTGGCAAGGTTTTTTTGCTATTTGGATGTACATGGGTGGTGCGCATGGATATAAGGAGCATAAAATACCGGGCTGAGGAACCGGTTAATGCAAAAACCTGTCTGTAGATGTGCCAAAATTGCCTCCTAAATGAACTGGCTGTAAAATGTTAAGAGCGGTTACCTGATGAAGTTGATGATGGGATCTGAGGCGTAGATGAGGACGCTGCGACCGATTTCTTTGCTCCTTTGGAGGCCATGGTTGACCTTCCACGAATACTGGTGACCTAGTAATTAGTTGACCTCTTCAGTTCAGTAAGGGAGCAGTAGTTGATGGATGAGCCGGTGGAGGTTGAGGAGTGACACAGGATGGAGGGAGGTGGGCTGACTCGTCTGCTCAACTGAAGCCAAGTGAAAAAAAATCAAGGAAAAAACGACGCTCTACCGGCGCAGGAGAGACAAAAAGACGCTAACCAAACTACAGTCTCGTACATTAGGAAGTATTTAAACAACAAATTATTTTATTTTAGTGGATTTTAATACAAATTAACCTACATTTTGAGCTCATACCTTAGTATTATTTATTAAAATAATATTTAGAAATAATTATTTTAATTATAAAACCATTCTATATCTAAAATAATTATTATTATGATCAAAGTATTAATTATTTTTTCATTGTTTCATTTGCCAGGCATTTGTTTCATTTTTATTAAAGAACGCATAACAGTCTTGTGCTAAAACTTTATTTTTAACATATCAACCATTCTTTTTAGAATTTTTTGTCAGCAAAGTAAGATGTCAGTCCGAATCTGAATGATGCTATGATCAAAGGAAAAATAAAATATGAAATAATTAATTTTTGACTATTTACATTTTAGAGAAGACAATTAATTTTTGACTATTTACAATTTAGAGAAAACAATTAATTTTTGACTACTTAGAGAGGACAATTAATTTTTGACTATTTCGAAAGAGCAATTAAACAGATTTTAAGTTTATTGGGTACATTTGAATTAAATATAAAAAGTGGGTGGTGTGCGAGACTGTAAGGGGAAGTGGCCACTGACGGAGCATAGCAGGGAGGCAAAAGGAAAAAAGCCGGCAATGCAAACAAGGGAGCATTCCAGGTAAAAAACTTGTGATAAGATAATGGACAATGGACATGGCACATGGGCATGAATGGACATGAGCCAGGTAACCACGTCGACCTTTGGAAAGGTCATACAATACAATCACCGTAAAACAATTTATGACTTTATCAAATTATGAGCGTCTGGCGCTCCAACTCCATGACCAAGACTTCTAAATTCTAGTAAACCGCAAAATGGAGGTCACTCCGGGAAAGTTCACACTGAAGGAATTGCCTAAAACGAACATGTACCCGGAAGTGTCAGAATCACTTCAAGATCCTATTCCCGTCCAAGCCCTAGGAGAGGTTCAGTGTCATATTGGAACTCAGACGGCCATTGATTTCGACGTTATGATTCCCGTCCAAGCCCTAGGAGAGGTTCAGCATCACATTGGAACTCAGACGGCCATTGATGTCGACGTTATGATTCCCGTCCAAGCACTAGGAGAGGTTCAGCGTCATATTGGAACTCAGACTGCCATTGATTTCGACGTTATGGACAAACTCATCCGTCCGCTCTCAGACGGCCATTGATGTCGACGTTATGATTCCCGTCCAAGCACTAGGAGAGGTTCAGCGTCATATTGGAACTCAGACTGCCATTGATTTCGACGTTATGGACAAACTCATCCGTCCTTTGCCATTGACGATGAACGTTTACACGCAAATGCAGCCAGAGCCTCCGGACAATGGGAACAGTCTTCAAATCGTAGCAGCGGCTGTGGAAACACACGATAAGGATCTACTGCCACCGTCGGACATTTCCCAATTACTTGGTCAATCGGTGTTGGAATCATTCGGCCGGAAGTGTGCCTCAATGCACAACATAATAGTCTTCAAATAGTAGCAGCGGCTGTGGAAACACACGATAAGGATCTACTGCCACCGTCGGACATTTCCCAATTACTTGGTCAATCGGTGTTGGAATCATTCGGCCGGAAGTGTGCCTCAATGCACAACATTTCAGACTGGACTTCTTCAAAGTATCATTTCCTAACTAAATCTGAAGTCAATTCCTACCGTCGGAAGTTTTCTCATGCCGAAGCCATGTTCTACACAGTCATGTGTCAAGACTCATTCCAACGAACCGATCCAAAGACAGTCGTGTCCACCATCTTCGAAGCTTCGCCTTTGCCCACTGCCGTAGACTCATCATTCGTACTCGAAGATGATTATAACTTTGCATCTTACGCTCCGGAAAACACTGCAGATTTGCCAGAATCAAGTTCTGCCTCAAGCAGCAACGAGTCAATTATTCCAATTTCGTCATCGCCTATTCTCCTCCCACTTCCGCCTTTGCCAAAAATCATGTCAATCCAAGGTAAGAAACGAAATTCCCATAATAATTCTGAACTCCGTGTGTCTTTCTAAACTATACGGATTTGATTTCAGCAACGAATCCAGCAGCGGTGGCTCCAGAACCGATAGCTTTTCCAGATGATTCCGAAACCAATCCTGCTGTAATACTCGAAGATGATTATAATTTTGCATCTCAGGCTCAGGAAAACATGGCAGATTTCCCAGAATCAAGCTCTGCCTCAAGTAGCAACGAGTCAATAATCCCAATTTCTTCAACTCTTCCACTTTTGCCAAAAACCATGTCAATTCCAGGTAAAATTTCTATAATTATTGCGTCTGACTTCCTAAATTATAATTATATGGGAATTTTTTTAGTAACGACTCCAGCAGCGGTGGTTCCAGAACCGGAACCTTTTCCAGATGATTCCGGAAGTCATGCTGGTAGTGTGATCTCTCTGCCCAGTTCATCGAACAGTGATGGCAGTAACCCCTCGAGTTCTGGCTACGTTGCCGACGACGAACTGTCAACGACAGATCTCGTCCACCAAAGTCCCAGCGGAGAGGATGACCATGGGAATACTCACATCGGTCTTCTGCTACAAAGGTCACCGCCAGGTCAAACAGATCTCAATGACTCTCCAGTTGACACAGTCGACAATGACAGCGATGCTACTATCAGCACAGCTACCGCTACTGGTCCTCTTCCGTCCACTTCGACCGGCGCAGAAGAAGTTGTTGCTCATGTATTGCCACATCTAAGCAGCGCAGTGATCAAACGAATTATCAAACGAGGCAAATTGAAACCAATCATGAGTGACTACAGTTAAGAGCTTTACAAAATTCTTCCAAATTCAAGTCATAAATCTCCATTTTAATTCATCCAAATGAAGCGTTACAGTTTGATATCTTCGTACCCTGGAGGTCTTGGCCACGTATTCAAGGTCATGTTGAATTTCCGGAAAATCCTCTCTGTACATTAGATATTTTAAATTTTATAGAATAGAAACAGGATTTTTTTTAAAACAAAGACGAGCTTACTTCCAACGAAGCTGCTTAGGCTATATTTGCCGATGATATTTGAAGCGTAAATGTTTCCTGGATTGTTCGAGTGCGCATGCCGCATAATCCGTGAAGGAATTTCATAGTAGAAGAAGTCTTGAATGCTAGCTACAATTTTACAGTTAAAAGGGATTTGTTAGACATGTGTTTGATCCTGTTTAACCTCTAGGTCGTTCGACACATTGGACGATTGAATCGTCGTCGTCCGGAATTGAAAGGTATGTAGGAAGGCCCTCGCATTCAATCGCACACTCCTGTGCTTGGGCCAAACTTCTGGCTTCTTTTGCGCATTCGCGGCAGGACTTCTTGAGCTGGTTGACATCTGGAGGTTTTTGGAACAGACAACCTAAATTAATATTTTTAGTAATTGATCATTTTTAGTCATCATTGTCCCGATTTGCTTCAATTTATTTCTTTAACTCACCGTACCAATATGTGGCCCTGTAACAAATCTGATTGCCGAGCACCGGTTCTCTCGGGTAACAAAATGTCGGGAGTCCTGTGCAGTTCTTAGCACATTCTGAAGCTTTGAGGACGTCGGCTCTCAATGCGCATTCGGTACATTCCTTTGCGCAAAATTCATCCTCACGGATCATCTCGAAAAACACATCTGAAATAATAGGACATTTTATGATTTTATTTTCTTGTATAATTAATTTTTACTAAGTACGGATTTTTACCTTCGGTTTTCCTGTTTTCGCACTGGTGACAAACTGGCATTCGAACAGGCTCGGTCGTATTTGGCAGAACTTTAAAAACCGTTGAGGATTAAATGACCTTTGAGACTTTAAATCTTACTCTTGTAGTATAGAGCCTCAGTGCAAATCGTAACAAAGTCGCAATGATCCGTGCAGTTCTTGTACTTTTGATTCCATCCTGTGACAAATGGGGTGATAGATTAATCAATTTATTTATTCAATTACCTGGCGCAGCTACTGGAGTTGCAAGGGTAGAGCTCATAACGCAACGGGAACAAGGATCGTTTGGATCAATTGGAATCACAGATTTCCGCAAAATGCAACCGTCCCAGGCTACGACGGCTCGATTTCTGAGCTCAATTTGTAGCTGCAAATAAAATAATTATAACTCTGTAGAAAATTCTACAAGAAATTCACTTTTACCAGTGAATTCGTCTGTATGATAAAACCAGTGAGGCAGAATGCGCTGAAAAGCACAATTAGAAAATTATAGCGTTCCATTTCGAATGAATTGATAGACTGATAACTCTGAATTTGGAATTTAAGACATTTTATTAATTTCTAAGAAAACTGACAATGAATTCGCAAAATGCCATAAATCCTAAAAGAGAGACGTAAAAAACCTCCAAATAAAAGTGGACAATGGCATTTTCCTAACTTACTATAAACAAATAAACTTTTATGAATTTCTAAACAATCTCGTTTCAACATTTGATTTCGGGATGTTAGAGATTTTCGGGGAAAGCCCTCATTCAAAGCGGAATTGATCTTCGTGATGATAGGTGAGCATTTCGATATCACGGCGTTGGATTGTGTTTCTGTTGAAGCGATGTGCGGCAGCCAATGCGTGCTTGTGATCGTAATCGATGTCAAAAATGGTGAGGAATTTATCCGGGTAGAGCCGGTCGTAGATGGAGAGTCCAACGCCGTAGATACAAGCCCAGATTCCAACTACAAGACAAGTCCAGAAACATGCGCCATACCTACAGACATAAAAAGGAATTATACGTATGAAAATGTTAGATTGTATTTTTCACCTTACTTGAGTTTGATGAATTCCCCAGAGATGTAAATAGGTGGAAAGTGACGATCAGGCCTGACCCAGAGGAAGTAGACAATGACATTAGTAATCATCAGTAGGCCTATGACTATGAACGTGTAGCAACTGTAACGTGGGATCGCAGCTACAAACAAAATTGCCAAAAACCAAACCCCGAGAGCGAATGTCAGGGCGCAGAAGCAGTGATAGCCAGCCTCCATTACATCCTGGGACCAATGAAATCCAAGCTGCGCTGAGGTCATGAAATGGATGACAGACAAGAGCGGGATTGGGAGTCCATATTCAATAGCTTGGTCCATGCTGGGTTCCAGTAACTCCGGTTTGAACATTTGAATTCGTTCGTTGTAGAAGAACACTTCGTCCCCAGGCTTTGGAATTATGGTAATGTTCTTGTGTGGATGCTTGAGGATTTTCTTTGGATTGTGAAGTGTCACGTTGGTTGACCTGAGCCCAACGTGGAGTCTCATTTCCATCCAGTACAACTAAAAATCAAGGTGCAATCAATCAGAGCCTGTCAATAGGTCAAAGTTTACCTTTGGTGAGTAATAGCTCATGGGAGATCGAATAACAGCGTAGCCAGTGAGCCATTCAGGGCTGATGATACAAAGGGAAATGGCCACCCCAATGCCAATGGAATTCACAGCCTGGGAAAATATCAAAAATAAATTAAAACGCTTAAATGCATTGGAAATTTTTAATTTTTAACAAATTTTTAACATACGGCAACCACGGAATGGATCCGGTGATGAATGATTGGTAGAATGATGATCAAAATTGTCAAAAAAGTTCCAGCGATGCCGATGATTGCCATCACTGATCGCTGCAAATAAGCGTCAGCGACCATACGCACGACTTCCCCATAATACGTCGGTCCACCAGGGTTGTAGCGGGCTAGCGAAAAGAACCACCAAGGATAATCCCACACCATTTTCAGAAAGCGGAAAATAAGGTTATGCTACCGATTATTAAATTCGAAAAAGGAGAAGGATTTGGAATTTACTTTGATGGGAATAAGACAGAAATTAATTTGAATATTGTTGATAACGCTTCATTATCTCCTCGGGTTGTTAACCTTAACCACCTTCAGAAGCCATGAATCATGGACTGGAAACTAAAAGGTGAAAATGCGAGGAAACTCAGCAAGTCGAAGTTTATTTCCCCAACGCTTGTGGTGCATATTTGCCTTGAACCACCAAGGATAATCCCACACCATTTTCAGAAAGCGGAAAATAAGGTTATGCTACCGATTATTAAATTCGAAAAAGGAGAAGGATTTGTAATTTACTTTGATGGGAATAAGACAGAAATTAATTTGAATATTGTTGATAACGCTTCATTATCTCCTCGGGCTGTTAACCTTAACCACCTTCAGAAACATGAATCATGGACTGGAAACTAAAAGGTGAAAATGCGAGGAAACTCAGCAAGTCGAAGTTTATTTCCCCAACGCTTGTGGTGCATATTTGCCTAAATGAGCAGCCCTGGAAATAGAGTATGGAGTCTCCGTTTTGATAAAATGAAGAATATTCGGTGGAATATTGTGTGAGAATATTTCCTCTGAAATTAAAAACAAATTAATTTTTTTTAAATAATAAAATATTTCATTACTGTATGGGCCAAGCTCGCATTGAAAAAACACCAGTCTGCGAGTTCCCTGATCCATATCCTGGTAGGTAGGCTCTTTTAATTAAATAAAATGAAGGGATAAATTAAATCCTAATAAATGTCCATTTTGGATTTTTACTTCCGTCGCATTCTGAAGCGCATCGTTGAGCATCAGAGTAGTCAGTGGTCTTTGCACAATCACTGCATTTTGTTTTCATCGTTTCGTTCACACTGATTTTGGCGTAATTGCAACCTTAATACAAAATTCTGGTATCGTTTGGAATTTAGGAATTCCTTGGTTTTGTGTTAAATCCTCACCATACATTTTGGTTGACTGGTAGCACTTGTGATGTCCAAACCAAAGTTCCTCCGGGTAGCAAAATGTCGGATTCCCTCTACATTTTGAAGCGCAATAAATTGCGGTAGAGAGGTCAGCCCCCTTGGCACATTCCTTGCACTCGTTGGAACAAATCTTGTAGCTTCGCAATGCCTTGAATTTTACAACTGCGGAAATCAAGGATTCATGAAATAGTTAATTTCCAAAGGGAATTAAATTCTAACCTTCCTTTTTCTCTTGCTCACATTGGTAGCATTCAGACCGAAATTCTCCAGCTGCAAAATGTTCAGATTTTCAAATTAATTTTAATCTGGAACTAATAAGGGGAATGAACGTTTGATACTCACCAAGACTGTACTTGTATTCTGTACAAATTGTAGGCCTGGGACACTCCTTTGTGCAGTTTTTATAGACCTCACTCACTGAAATACAAGGAAGTATAAATGGTTACTGGAATCATTGACTAATCTGCGCATATGCAGCTTACACGGCATGTCAAACTTTGCAGTGAAAACTCCGTTTTGAGCGCATTCTCCACAAGGAGTATTTTCCCAAGGGTAAATTGCAAACTTTTTAAAAATGCAACCTAAGGAAGAACAATTTAAACATTTCGAAGCATAAATTAATTAGCATTTGCCTTACCTGCCCATTCCTCCGTGTTCTTGTCATCGACTTGAATTTTAATCTAAATAAGAATTATATTATAAATAAATTCAAAAATCTTTGTTTGAAGACGGGACGAGTATGGAATTACCACTGGTCCTGCCCAGCATCTAGTAAAAGCTGCCAGAAGTGCGAAACCGCGTAGCAAAAATCCACAAAACCCGAACATCGTTTGAAAAGATGAAAAATCGGGGTAAAAAAGTCGGATAAATGGGATAAATTAGAAACGCCTAAATGCGAAGTTGAAGTAGTAAAGTCTAAATTGCTGAATGGAAAATTTTCACTTGGTTGCGCTTGTCTTTTTTATTGCTTTGTAAATACAACTAGGAATAGTTCCTAGAATAAGTCATTAAAATCATTACGTTATGCGCATTGTTTCAAATTAAAATTACTTTGGGTCACTTTTATAGCTTTGAGAACACATGAAGTGTGAAGTTGATTCCAATTGTTCATTTGTCCAAGGAAACAATTGGAATCCCGTAGCAGACGATACCGGCGTATGTCATGTACTGGGTTGCCGCTTGACGCGCCTTGCGGACTGCATTTGCAAGACACCTTTCCGGTTCCCTTTTCGTATCTGCGTTGAACGCTGCAATTTGCGGTAGTTTGGATTTATCACCAGGTGCCCAATGCTCCAAGAGTTCAATGGTGACACGATCACATTCAAGATCAGTCACCTCATACAAGAAACCAACGGCACTGACACTGAAATTTTCATTAAAAACAAATTAATTTATGCATAAAATAAACTAGGCAAACTTAGGTCTTACGTGGTGGAAGCAAAAAGTGCATTGAGAATTGACGTTGAAAGAGAGCGTGGTCCTTGGTGTGTGAATCGCAGACTTCCACAGCCCATCAAGAGCGGAGCAGCACGGAAGATTAGTTTATTCATCCGATGTTCTGAAAAGTACAACGATCCGCTTCCGTGTCCGCAGTATCTAAAGAATGAAAGGAAATGAGAATCATATCGCACCATTTTGTTTAAAACTTACAAGTAAATGTCCTTTGTCTGAAAATAAGATTCGACGTCTTCAACTGGTGGCTTGGCCCCAATGACTCCAGTCCAATTCGATTTGGCTCCAAAGTAGCCACTGAGTCTTTCTTCAGTGCCTTTGAGAGATCCGTCAGGGTTGAGAACATACGCACAGCTCCGAGGGTCAATGACCTCATTGTAACGCTCTTTCTTGATTTGTCGTAAAACCATGAGACAATTGATGAGGGAAATGGAAGTAACGCGGGTTACTGGAGTCGAACTTAAGCATTTCATGCATTCCCACGGAATCATGTCAAATTGCTGCAAAAAATTTATCCAGAAGGCGCATTTTCAAAACTGAATCATGACTATATAAAATATTTCAACAGTTTACCTGATCCAGTACGAGAATTGTCGGACTTCTTTTGTGTTTAGTTTTACCAATGGTAAGACCTGTGCTGATGACGGACTTTGTTAGTTCCTCTACAACATCTTCAGGGACACCCAAGAAAGTGAGTAAGGCTGGAATGTTATCTTGAAGGGTTCTCTTGAGGGACGAATAATTCTCAATCAACTTGTACACTACGCCACGCACAGCGGCGTTGGAGCCATTGGCTGGTATGAACGTATTGAGCACTCTATGGATTGATTCAGCAATGGACAGGTTCAAAATATTTCCAGGAAGTAGAAATTCCCAGGGGAAGAGCCAATTATCTTCGACAACAGCCAGTATGTTCTAGTTTAAAAAATATAAGCTTACAGCTAAACGCCTGAAATTACTTGGAAATACAAATTCATTTTTGAAGCGCAAACCTGCATTTGTTGGTTGTGGTTTGAGCGCACATTCCAATAAAATGAGCGACAGCCTTTGTAATGCTCATTTAAGTTCTTGTTCTGGACCATCAATGACTCTATGCTTTCCAGAACATCCGGAATTGAAATACCAGCTTCCGTTTTTGGGGTTTGATAAGCTACGAAAGGCCGACGGGTGCCCTGCAAAAAGAAAATCGAATATACACCTCTTGACAAGTCAAACTAAACCCTTTAAAGTAGTGGAGCTTGACTGCTTACCTGGACACTGACAAGCGATGAAATGAATACACCAAAAACACGACACTCTCCAGCACTTGATGCTCCAAACCGATTTCCCTGGTGGAATAACTTTGACAGTTGAACAATGTTCCAATCTAAAAACGAATAAAATTAGTGAATAAAATAATCACGAAAAAATCTCAAGTTTTTTACTGGATTACCAGGTGGAAAATTGTCGAGATGCTCCAGGAGGATACTCTCCGTTGGTCCAAAATTACGAAATTCTGAGCTTTGTATGTTAAAAAGCTGTTCCTTTTTCTTTTGTAATTGGGGCACTTCCTGTTGTTTTTTGTCAATTGATTTATACGCTTCTGCTTTCCTGTTTAGCCAGAGTTAGAATTAGCCTGAAGCAGAATCACTCCTTTTAAAAGTAAATTAGAATATTCACCAAAAATAATATGAGTGTTTATCCAGGACTTCGCGACGGATGAAAAAGTTTTGAGATTCAGTCAAGTAGAAAAAGCATTTGGTCATGTCACGTTTCTGCCAGGCTGTGAAAGCCATTATCTTCATTATATCTGCAGAATACAAAAATAAGTTAGTCAACTTAATTAGAAAAATATTCGGCAAAGTCCAAACCTGGAAGAAAAGCACGGCAAGAAGTGGCACGTAGCTCGTGGAAGGCAGAGGCAGCGTCTCCCTCCAAAAAGTCCAAAGTGAGCAACTCCTTCAGTGAAATCCTTAGTGACGCAGCTGTCATTGTGGTGTCCACCTGTGGTAATGTCCACCATTTTTTTGTAAAGTTATTCCATGTACTGCGTAGCTGGTGGATTCTTGCAGAAGACAAATCCGTGGAGTTCATCCAGGTGAAAGCTTTCACGAGTTTACGCCATGGGTACGTCTCCGGGTCTTCTTCAGGACGCTTTCCAGTATGTCCTCTAATCTTCCATTTCTGAGCATCAGCGACAGAGCGTGAAAATGAAATCTTTTGACCCTTGATTTTGAAAGAAACTTCTTTCCCATTGTTGAAATCAGTCGCTGCCCTCTTAAAGTTTCGCAGGAGATCCTCTACATGTAAGACCCTTGTGGTATCCAGTGGCATCACACTCCCTGACACGACATTGTCCTCAGCAATCATCATTTTCCCACGGTTATTATTTCTCCTAGGCTTCTTTTCCTCGCATACTGCGTCACGCCGATGACTTGTCCAGAAATTCGACATCCGGGAAGGAAACTGTACATGCGGCAACTCCAGCTTATTCACCCCTTTTCGCTTAGGTACATCTATCTTCGGTTTAGCGTCGATCGGAGAGTCTTCCAAGTTGAATGGAATAGGAACCACACCCGGGATGGTATCTCCATGAATCTTCATTGGGTTGCGTGCTGGTATTGGTATTTTAGGAGTCGGCAGTGGTCTTGCTCTCGCCGCTGGAGGTGCCATTTCCGTTTGTTTCAACAATGGGGTCAATAAATACGGAAACACTGCTCCAAAATGGTAAAAATAACAAGTATAAGTACACTCGTCGGTTAAAGTAAGGCAGTGGCCCCGTGTGTTATTTTGCTATATCCACTCCGTATCCACTCCAATGTTAGGATATAATGATACCTTATGAACCTAATAACCCTGACATTGGAGTGGATACGGAGTGGATATATGGCAAAATAACACACGGGGCCACTGCCTTACTCCTGCCCCGCCAATCGTCCATTTCAGTATCCAGTTATTCTATATCTAACTTGACCTTTTTTACCTTAATCTGATGGGTCACACTGTCTTCAAAGGTTAAAATGGTCCTGGGTCAATGGCGTAAAATTCCTTGGTGAACTTCCAAAGCACAGTCCAACGGTTCGTCCGGGTCCAGCTGAAAACTGAAATGAAAGCTGAGTGAACGGCGGCGGCGGGCAGAGAAAAGAAAAAGTTCATCTTTTCTTTCGAAAAATATTTGCCGTTTTTCTGCAAAGAATTCCTAATTCCCAGATCAGCTGATTTTGAGACTTGGAAAACTCAAGTTCAATCAGGGAAGGTGCATGCGCGATTTGGCCTTTCCCCATGCTAATTTTCAGAATTTTCAAATCGATAAATTATGAAAAAGTTGTTGGAGATTATGAGTATCTGCTTATGAAATAGTGAGGAGAACATGCTGGCCAATTTGCACAATGAATTGAGACTTAATCGGTTAATTGTTTCATGAATAATTGATAGACTTGATTGACTTTTCTAACACAGCCTCCAATCCCATAAAATATTCTGTAATGACAAAGTTCACTTCTCTCTATCTCTCGTTGGCTAATCTCATCTTTAACAATCAATTACTCATGAAACAATTTAATTCTATCGAATGCTAGGAGAAGTTCTGGAAAGAATGCAGAATTTTCACCCCAAAATCGGGAAAATCGAGTGGCCCGGTTTCTGAGCTTTTCCTGATGTTGTTGGCGGTAAATCTTCCCGCTGATTTTAAAAAAAAATCACCAGAAAGCGGGAAATTTTGAAAAAATGTCGCACAGTTCCCCATTTTCTCTTTTGGATGAATGGATTGAGCGCGTGGAACCAGATAAAAAAAACTTGAAAAAATTGTATGTTTTGAAATTAAAAATTCATCTGTCAATTTCCAGATTTCCAGCCAACCTCTGGATTCCGGTTTACTACTTCTAAAGTTGTGGTGATGATAGCCTGATAGGCAAGTCTTGATTTACTAATTTGGAAAGTAATTAGGAGATTTGTGATGGGGATCAATAGGACAAAAGCTAATGCAAAGTTGAGGTAAGGTCAGGCCGTGTTGGCCAATTCTGGATTACACGTAAATTCAAAACTAATTGATACGATCATGTTGCAGATCTCAAGGGCAGAAGACACCGTCACAGTACGCGTCAAAGAGATCTCCTGAACAATTGAAGGAACTGGATGAAATTAGTTTTGATGAATTAAAACGCTTCAACA
Source organism: Pseudachorutes palmiensis (assembly GCA_009869845.1). NCBI lineage: Eukaryota > Metazoa > Arthropoda > Collembola > Poduromorpha > Neanuridae > Pseudachorutes > Pseudachorutes palmiensis. The sequence continues at coordinate 6,093 of VNWY01000113.1, read as the reverse complement.
AAGGAGGTCAAGGCAGAGGTCAAAAGGCAATAGGAACAGCAGCGAAGCAAGCAATAAATGAAAATGAAGATGTCTGGTCACCTACTCCATATGCAGCTTTCAAGTTACTTGGTAAACTACAAGGGGCAAGATGCCTATCGCCTATGGCCTGAGATTGACGTTTTTTTTTAGTCTCTGCACGTTTTGCCGCAGCTCTGTGGACTACGATTTCAGACTGTGACGAAACGTACAATTACTGGGAACCTGTAAGTGTGAAGTATATTGAATTTAGCGTTGTAAATGTTCAATTGTTTTTCAGACTCATTTTCTACTGTACGGGAAAGGATTCCAAACATGGGAGTATTCACCAGAGTATGCACTTCGGTCTTACACATATCTACTAGTTCATGCGGTCCCAGCCAAAATCTATGATTACTTCTTGAAGCCTAATCCACAGCTTGTATTTTTCCTGGTGCGATGGTACCTGGCCTTTTTATCCGCTGGGACAGAAGTATTTCTTTACAAGTAAGAATTCGAAACGAAATCTACAGTTATGTGAATCGGAAATTCGATATATTTTACCGTTTTACTACGTGTAGGGCAATTCGGAAGTACTTTGGAGGAAATATAGCCAGAATTACACTTGTGACATCACTGTTTGCTCCAGGAATGTTCATTTCCACTTCGGCCTTCCTACCGTCTTCATTTTCATCGTAAGTTAATATTTAATGGACAAACCTTTCCCTAGAACCTTTCCCTAATGCACAATGTAAATTCATAAGGTACATGACGGCTTTAGCCATTGGAGCCTGGCTAGGGGAACTGTATGAACTTTCCATTTTTGCCGTTGCTGTTTCCTCATTACTCAGTTGGCCATTTGCAGCATTAACTGGGTAAGTTTGCCAAGTACAAATGTTAATTATCTTAGTCATCAAAACCACGCTCTTTTTCCAGTGTTTTTATCGCCTTGGACATAATATGGCAGAGGAAAGTCACTCTTTTTGTTACATGGAGTCTGATATCTTTGGTGGTTGTGTTGGTATGGAATGCATTAGGCACTGGAATCCTGAAATTAGTGATACATTCTTTAAATCTTTTTAGGCTCCAGTCATTTACATCGATTCGACTCATTACAATAAGCTGGTAATAGCTCCGTGGAATATTGCCAAATACAACATTTTCTCTCCGAAAGGACCGAATTTGTATGGCACTGAACCATGGACTTTTTACCTTATCAATGGGTTCCTCAACTTCAACATAATGTTTGTGATGGCCATTTTGTCTCCGATTTTGACTGCTTTGACTTGGAAACAAGGCCAAAGTCTGAAGGAAAAATTTGTCATTATTGGCAGCACTTTTGTATGGCTGGGTGTATTCATTGCACAGCCTCACAAGGTAAAGATTTATCCACGTCAAATGATTGTTTTTGTAATTACTAATTTTATATTTTTTTCTTATCGTAATACAGGAGGAGCGCTTTTTGTTTCCAATATTTCCACTAATTCCTGTTGCTGGTGCTATTGGGATTGATTCTCTGCAACAACTTTTGCTGAGGAGATACATTTTACTACTCAGCGTATCCCAGAAGTGGTCAAAACGCTTTACAAAATGGTTGCTAGCTCGTGATATCCACGCTTGGCTTTCTGGACTTGGAGTAGTCTTGATTCTCAGCTCTAATCTGATTGGTTGTTCTCGTGTTGTGGCGTTGCACTATGGTAAGTTGTAAAGCTCATTACCAGGTGAATCCATGCGGCGATTTAATTTTAGTTTTTCTCGTTCTTTTTCTTTTTCTAGGTTACCGGGCACCGTTTGATGTATTTTTCAATCTGCAGCGTGAAGGCGTCCTGCAGAAGTATGAAACAGAAGCAGGGGACAGAGACTTGACACTTTGTTATGGCAAGGAATGGTACAGATTCCCGTCATCGTTTTTCCTTCCAAGTACCAAATGGAACACGAGATTTATCAAGTCTGATTTTTCTGGTCAATTGCCCAATTTATTCCCTGCGTTTGACCCCGAAGGAACTATGCGAATTCCAGAGCACATGAACGACAACAATGCCGAAGAACCTTCACGATATGTAAAACATGAGAACCATATTCCCAATTTCCTAATGTCGTCTGAATTAGACTTATTTTTTTAGGTTTCTCTGAATGAATGTGACTTCCTTGTTGATTCCGTTGATGAGCATCGAGTCAGCCCTAATGAGCCAAACTACGCCGCCAATTCACAAGACTGGGAAGTCATATCCGAACAGGAATTTCTAAATTCTCCAAAATCCCATCCGTTTTTCAGAGCCTTCTACATTCCATTTCTGTCTCAGCAATACACCGAGTACAATCGTTACGTTTTCCTCCAGAGAAGGCGGAAATTGTCATCAAGAGCAGCAACAAAGAAGAAAAGCGGTGTAGCTGGAACAGAAGGCAAAAGAGGGAAGGAATTTAGTGATGATTTAGATGACGATCTTTAGAAGATTTTAGTCCAAAAAGTTTCCAAAAGTTCGACCTCTTGGAATAAATCCTCAAGCAATAACTTCAGGTTGTTTCGTCACACCATGGTCATGTGGTTCGAGATCTTCTCAGGTGTGTGAATGGGATTAATCATCAATCAAACAAACCTTGAATCAAAACTTACGCAAGCAATAGATGCATTCGGGGATTTATAAACAACAGGCTAGGCTCCGCCTTTCTCAACTTTAGACTCGAGAAGGCGCGTGTCCTGATCATACCATCAACTTCAGTGGCCTTTGGAGTGACCGAGATAAAACATACAAAGTCCAGCTGATACTGATCAAGTATTTTATCCTCCACAGCTACTGTTAACTCGGTCAGTGTCACCGGTATCAACATGGACATGGAGGGCGGTGGAAATAAGAAACGAAGCAATTTCAATACTGCACCTGGCGCCTATGCTGGGAAGGGAATGGCGGTATTGACTTCTGGGGGCGATTCACAGGGTAATTTAAGTTAATTTTAAGACAAACATGAAAAAATGTTATGGTTTTATTTGGCTTTGTTTAGGGATGAATGCAGCCACCAGAGCGGTAGTACGTGTTGGTTTATACTTTGGTTGTAAAGTATACTTCATTCGAGAAGGGTATCAGGGCATGGTTGATGGCGGAAGCTACATTAAAGAAGCCACTTGGTCATCTGTGTCAGCAATTATTCACAAGGTTTGTGAACATGCACATCACACGAGTTGTGTAGTCTGGTGTCACTAGCGCCATTGGATTTTACGATTTTTGAATTTCAGGGAGGTACAATTATCGGGTCGGCCCGTTGCAAGGATTTCAGGGAAAAACCCGGACGCCTTACTGCTGCTAAAAACTTGATTGAAAAGGGGATCTCCAATTTAGTTATAATTGGTGGTGACGGTTCCTTGACAGGAGCAAATATTTTCCGACAAGAATGGCCATCTTTACTCGATGAATTGCTCGAGAAAAAGGAAATTAACGCAGAGCAGCGGGCTAAATATGGGAATCTGAATATCGTTGGAATGGTCGGATCGATTGACAATGACTTTTGTGGAACAGATATGACAATCGGTATTTCAACTTTTCTGTGATTCCTTGTAACACAGGCGATTCATAGCTTTGTGCGTTACTTTGCAGGTACGGATTCTGCACTTCATCGAATCATTGAAGCTGTCGATGCAATTGTGTCCACTGCCATGTCTCACCAACGAACTTTTATTTTGGAAGTAATGGGACGTCATTGTGGGTGAGTTAATGCAGAATGTTATGGTTGTAACATTAGAACCGATTCATCAATATAATTTGTTACCGAAGATATTTGGCAGTGGTTGGTGCTTTGAGTACGGAGGCTGACTATGTTTTCCTGCCAGAAAGTCCACCATCAGAGGATTGGGAAGAAAAGCTTTGTTGTAAACTAACTAAGGCAAGGAAACTTTAACGTTGTTTTCCCTGGGGTGGTGTGTGGACTGGTTTTACATATTTAGCAAGCTAACGGTAGTTTTAGGATTGTAGATTCCTCAGAGTTGAATTGCTAAATAATTATTTCAGGTATTTAGCCCTTGTGGGTGCCCTGGCTAGTGAGGCGGACTTTGTCTTCATTCCCGAATGGCCAGCGGAGGTTGACTGGCAGAATAAACTCTGTCGAAAGCTTACACAGGCAATGACTAACTTTAGTTTATTCTTGAGCGTTTCATTTGTGAACTAACCAGATTGGACAAGAGTTTATTTTGTTTCTAATTTTGTTTTTATTATTATAGGAACGCCTTTCAGGACAGCGTTTGAATATCATCATCGTATCAGAAGGGGCGATTGATCGTAATGGGGTTCCGATCACAGCGGAACAAGTACGACAAGTCGTGGTTGATAAATTAAACCAAGACGCGCGAGTGACTGTGCTGGGTCATGTCCAGCGCGGAGGCAGTCCATCTGCGTTTGACAGGATTCTGGTGAGTCTGGTCAATTCCAGTTCGTGGTTTATAAAGTATTTAATCATGTTGATTCACTTCAGGGTTGCCGAATGGGGGCTGAGGCAGTGATGGCACTGATGGAAGCCACTGTAGATTCTGAGCCCTGTGTTGTATCCTTGGACGGAAATCAGGCAGTTCGTTTACCCTTGATGGCATGTGTCAAGAAAACACAAGCAGTAGCTAAAGCCATGGCTGAAAAGAAGTGGGACTTGGCAGTTCAACTTAGGGGAAGGTTAGTATTTCAGAGATAATTTCAATTTGACACTTGATTTAAATACTTTTGCTTTTCTGCATAGGAGTTTTCAACGGAATTTGGAGACGTTCAAGATGCTGACGAGATTAAAGCCACCCCGAAGTGCTGCAGAAGTTGCTAAAGAAGGAACGGTAAGTTGGATAAATATCCTTTTTTTAAAACTTAAATGAAAATCAATGATTTTCATTTATATTTTAGCCAAGGGAGCGTACTTTGATAAAGGTATTTTGTCCAATTTATTGTAGCATGATTTATCAATTTGGATGAACATTAATTAACCGTGTTAACCCTTCACTCTTTCCCTGTTGCTTTTTCTAATTTATTTTTGGTTTTCGGTTCTGTTGCACATGTCCAGCAAGACACGCTATGGGGATCCTCGGTAAGCGGGCTTGCCTTACTGCACAAGTTTAGAAGCGAGTGCACGCTTAAATCAACAGTAGAATGTTCATCTTTATTCTTGTATGATGTTTTAGGGTGGTTTTACATTGGCCGTGATGCATGCAGGAGCACCGTGTTGCGGGATGAATGCAGCAGTTCGTTCTTTTGTGAGGAATTGTATCTACCGTGGTGACAAAGTACTTGCAGTGCATGATGGGATTGACGGACTGATAAAAGGAGATGTCCAGGAAATGAACTGGGCTGAAGTGACTGGTTGGGTGGCCCAAGGAGGCGCTTTTCTTGGAACAAAACGAACAATTCCCACAACAGACACAATGCCACTCATTGCAGACCAGCTCAAGAAATTAGGAATCGAGGGATTGCTTGTCATTGGTGGATTTGAAGCTTTCCATACCGTGCTGATGTTAACGGAGAACAGAGACAGGTTCCCTTCTTTCTGTATTCCGATGGTGGTGATTCCAGCAACGATTAGTAAGGAGTTACTTTGTTAGTAATTAGTAATTACATCTACCATTTTAATACTTTTTTCTTTAGGTAATAATGTACCGGGTACAGATTTTTCTTTGGGATGCGATACAGCACTCAACGAAATCACAGAGATTTGTGACCGAATTCGTCAATCTGCTCAAGGAACAAAGCGTCGTACTTTCATTATTGAGACAATGGGAGGTTACTGCGGATACTTAGCTACATTAGCAGGTAACCTTAAAAGCTTATTTGCGAGTTTGCCCTAGCATTTGTTAAACCTGCTTAAAACTTTTTTTTTCTTACAGGATTGGCAGGAGGGGCTGACGCCGCTTATATTTTTGAAGAGGCACAATCCATTGACCAACTCGTTGAGGACGTGAAGCATTTATCTTCTAAAATTGCCAGTGGTGGCATTACTCGTGGGCTCGTACTACGGTAATTCAAATGGAAATATTCACAAACGACTATAGATTAAAATTAGGAATTTTTTTTTAGAAACGAGTGCGCCAGTGAGAATTACAATACGGATTTTATTCATCGCCTTTACACCGAAGAG
>VNWY01000112.1:0-83606 GCA_009869845.1 Pseudachorutes palmiensis | reverse complement strand
TCGTCTTACAGGCGGCATCTCTCGGGAGAAAGGGGCGGAAACGAAAGATAGATTTTCTTATGACAAAAGGCGTTAGTGGCCCGCCAGTTCTTTGCAATTTTCATCTTAGTTCGCCGTGTTTCAATGAAGCACGTGGAAATGTTTTCATTCTTATGGAAACTTACAATTCTTCTGAGCAATTATCCGGGCGTTCCATGCGATACCCTGATTTCAGGAGGTGAAACAGTTCTGTATTTCCAAGTCCAGGGTACGGTGTCCCACCGAGTGTCACCAGTTCCCAGAGTAAAATACCAAAGGACCATCTGCCATAATTAATTAAAATTGTCAACAACCTGTCCCAATTCATCAGAGCACTGTGAAACCTTACACGTCAGACTTGGATGTGAAAACGTGAGTGAAAATGGACTCGATCGCCATCCACTTGATTGGCAGCTTCCCATTTGACTTTTGGTGGTAGACATTCCAAGTGTAAATGTCACGACTGAGTCCAAAGTCTGAGATCTTGACTTGCTTATGGTCACCAAGGAGGAGGACCTGGAATACAGAAAAACGATTTTTAGAACAGAGTAGACAGAGAGTCATCCCTGCGACTTACGTTTCTACCCGCAAGGTCACGATGGACGACCCGATTCTTTTCTAAATACTCCATGCCCATGGCAATCTGACGTGCGTAAGAAAGGATGTCCTTTTCGTCAATCGGTCGGCAGTCATCTTCCTCTGCGGCCATCGGAATCTGGCCATCTGAAGGAACGGACGAAGGTCAGTCACAGCAAGGGGTGAAAGTATTACGTAAAGGAATGGAAACCTTCTTAATCAGGCTTACACTGTCTGTTGATAACTGTGTTTGCAGGGGAGACTAGTCGGCCAGTGGACACTTCAGAGGCTTCACCCATGTCCGCATAGTTGATGGATGAGCTCCCAAGGCTTTTTCGAGATGTGCTAGACTCGTCGCTATCGCCGCTGCAACCGGTCATTCCGCTTCCCATAAGCTTCTGTCGCTCAACGCTTTTATCGCTCCAACTTCGACGACTTCCAGACAGTCCCAAAGTCGGCCAATACTTGGCTCTAACCTAAAAAAAAAACAGAAATAAATTAATTCCATGTGAATAACCTCAAAGCTCAGCCCGTCTTCAATTTTTAATGGAATGACCTACTTTTTAAAGTTTAGAAGAAAGTGAAAAACTTTCTTTTCTTAGTAAAAATTGTCAAATTGGAAGTAACAAAGAAATGCATTTTCACGGGTTCGAAGGGACTGTGATTAAAGGTCATTAAAGGCCCTTGAAGTCAAAACTAATTTCCTCTTTTTTCAATTTCAGGTGACACAGTAGTCAACTTTGACTTTTGTTTTTCCTTACTTTTCTCAGGAAAGAAAGGAGATCCCCTCCAGGACAGAATTCCAGAACCAAGCAAAGGGATCGGCCCTTGGTACAAGCTCCGAGTAAGCTCACAATCTGGGGGTGACCCCCGAGGTGCTGCATTGTGACAATCTCCTTGATTAACTGATCCCGGTCGTCACGCGTTGCCGAAACTGAAAAGAAAACACTTCAAGTTTATCCCCTAGATTGGACAGATTTCCAGAATTGGTTCCAGCCGCTTACCTTTGAGCATTTTCACCGCCACGGTTTCCATCCCGTTCTCATCCACTTCAACGCACTCAGTTGTGATGGAATATTTACGACCCCCAATCGCCTGAATCTTCTGGCGTGACATTTTGGCCCTCCGCACTACTCCGAATGCCCCTTGACCAATGATTTCCCCCATAATGAGGTTATCATAAGTGATTTCCCATTTCTCCTTTGGACCTTCGCCGAGGAACTTGAGCGTTGGGGACTCGTCATTGAGCGGAACAATTGACCAATCAGGGGACATGGCATCTCTCTCGTCCATCGACTGGAGGGAACAAACCCATCAATCACTATTTCCAAAATGCCGTCCCAATAGCAATAGGGTAAAAATTAACCTGGAAATACTGGTTCCGGGCCTGCTTCACTTGTCTCTTCTGGAGGAGGACGCGGAGAAAGTGACAGCCAAAAACGACCAGGATGATGAAGCAAATTGGAATAGACAAGTACACCCAACTATTCACAATGGAATTGACTTCGTCCTCTGTCACTGTAAATTAATCATCCATGAATATCAGAAAATGTCAAAAGTCATGTTTTTCTGAAGTGAATTACCAATATAAGTTTGGATTGTAAAGTAAGCAGGGGGTGAGTCGCCCTTGATCGAAGTAGCAATGAGGGCAATGTGGTAACGCCGGTTGAGGGTCACGTTCTTTATCACATATTCTGTCGCAACCTGCAATTAATTTGACCTCTGTTAACATCCCTAATTAAAGATTACGACGATCCAATCTAACAAGTGTAGAAATTCTTAGCCACAAAAAAATAATATATTTGAACGGCGTCGAATCCAGATTTTTACCAGATCGAATTTGTTTCAGCAAACTCACCCCCGAAATCGGAAATGTCGTTTTTGATCTTGTTAGGGCAGCAACACCCATTGCAGAATGTGAAGCGATGCTGTTATTGAGTCCTTTAGCATCTAGCGGATCCCCGAGCACAAGTGAATAACCTTTCAACTTGTTTGTCCCCGAAGTATGAAGCGGAGGGTCCCATTTGATTTTGATACGACCTTGACCTTCTCCGTCTTTTTCGAATATTAACTCCACATCTTCTTGACTTAAGTTCCGTGGGGGACTCGGTACTACTCATAAATAAAGTAATTAGAATGTGAGCATTTAATCCTTCTCCTGTCAGTTCCGAGGACAAACCAACTTTTGGCTGGTTTCATTCAGGAATTCATGGAAAACGTGATTTCCAAGGGGAATTTAAAAGTTCCTAATCTGGGGATTTGGATTCTAAATATGGTCTAAGCATCCCAGGGAATCCAAAGGCTTACCACATTTGTCGAATCGGTGATTATGAGCTTCAAGACATGTTGGCATTAGGAACGCTTGCGACCTAATTTTGCTCTGGAATCCATCCCAGTTGGCCCTTCGTGAGGTAATCCCGATATCATAAGTCTCTTTGAACTTGAGATCATAGAACCAGACTCGGAGACCATTTTCCAAGTCCTTAAAAATACATTTGGTCATTAGCATTTTGAGGTTTTAAGGATCTGAGAATCTACCGTTGCTGTAAACCGATGAGAAATTGACTTTCCTTCTCCATCTTGTCTATTTTGAACAACTTTGTAGTCACATGGTTTGTCTGGGAAATTACAAATCAATAAAACCTTAAACGTTTTAACCTCAAGCGGGTGCTTAAGAAGAACTTACCGTCTGGAGGATCCCAGCCAATCAGAACATCAAGGGAATTGTCGTGAACCACTTCTTTCACTTTGTAGATTCGCTTCGGTGGCTTCGTCTCTACGAAACCTTGAAAACACAAGAGAGTGAAAGTTAAGTGAAAGTAATCGATCATCCACCCACTAATCAATTTTTCACATCTTCCATATTCTGATTGTGTTTTACCGTCGTGCGTAGAGATCGCTTGTGAAGCTGCTCGTCCCAACGGCCCTTCCGGTCCTACCGCTGTAATTCTATATCTGAATGTCTTCTTGGCATAAGGGCTGTTCGTAGGGTGAATGAGGCTGAGTGTCTGGAAAAACAAAATTAAGGATTCTTGTAGAGAACAATGCCTAGAGTGCCTTGTCACAATGACGGGTTCCAGAAACACACATTAGCGTTGTCGTGTACATTTAGAGTACCCGGAGAAAGTGGGAAGACGGGGGTGTCTGGTGAAAGGAAGTTTTCCTCAACACAAAAAATATTTCTCGAGCTCATGAGCCTCAATTCTAAGGCTTCGGAAGGGGCATTTTGTTTACCGTGAACAATATTCCAAGCATTCAGTTGCTGGGAAATCCTAAAGCAGATTGAAAGTGATTCTGAGAGAGGGGAAATCGCGTGGGAAAATGTTTAGCAACGCTGCAAACCCTGTTCACGGGGCTATTAATAACGCGAATTAAGAAGGATTTGCTATTATCTCGATTCAACGCACTTTCTCATTATTCGTCAATAGCAATTATTTACAAATTTAATTACCTTCCCCCTTGTCTCCCACTGGAGAACATCGGCGTCAATATCAAGTCGCTGGAGAACGAAAACAACCGGGGCTGGGCCGGTTTCATTTGTAAGTGTAGTGGTGGCATTGGGTACAAAGTTAATTGTCCATTTGAGAACCACTATGTGGAATTCCGGAGTTTTGTTTCGTAGGGACATGTCTTCACAAAAGACTTCCGGCGGCTGGACCGTTGCTGTCTGGATGTGTAGCTTCGACCATTCCAAATAAGCGTCTTTCCAGTCATTGTTACCGCTTTGATTCGCTTTGATTTCCTCCACTTTGACCTTGAGCTCTTGGCATTTGGAATTACACGTGGAGTCGGACTTCTAAAGAAAATAAAAAGAAAAGGTCCTTAAGGGTCCATTCTTGCAAAGTAAATTGAATGATCGCTGGACATACGCATAGCTCATGACAACGGGCATCTGTAGGTATACTGTCGGTAAGACTTCGGCACTGAAATAAACGAGATAATATATATAATAATATTTCAAGAAACTTGTTACAGATTGGAGCTGGAGACATTCAGTCTTTTTTTAGTTTCCGAGCCCACGGAGAGGATTAATGACCTTCCATTTTTCCTTTTCATCCCGTTACTCTCGGGGGATCAGCGATCATGAAATTTCGGGAGACACCAGCTGGATTTTAGACGCTACTAACGACATCCCCCGCAATCAATTAACCATCCCATTTACACAATATGCTGTTTCTTTACTTTCGGAATTATATTTAGATTAAATAGAATAAAAGCTCTTTGGTCTAAGTTCTAAGCAAAGCGTGGGAGCTCATTTTTCTGGAAATTGCAACCCAAATTACAGGGTTCCTGCAAAATCTGCTTTCTTCAAAGAGAAAGTCTTTGAACTTGGAATTTCTGGGACAATCGAATAACCGGGTTCCCTTTTCTACGAAATTGAATTTCAGGATCCGATTTTTATTAAAGTCCACTCCCCTGGGCTGGCACCGTAGGTTCGGTTGAGGCTTGAGTTTTGTATTGACACTGGAATTTCTGACACGGTTTTTATGCCTCTGTAGATAGTAAATAAAGACCTTTCATCTCTTAGTACTTTTTGCATAATTCAGTACCTTAAATTCAGATTCGCAATAAACCCAAGTAGTAAGGAGAAAGGAGACTCTCAGCCTGACTCACGCTGTTTGTATTAATAATGTGTAATCCTACACGTGTGATTCAAAACCCTTTTCCTCGTCTTTTAGCGTAAATGCATAATGTGTAAACCACACTCTACTGCTTTTATGAGCTTTCATCAAGCTTTGCCTTATAATACTTTCCCCTTGGAGAAAGCATATGCCAAGAATAGTAAATTATTCATCAAAGCTATTAATCATGAATCCTATAAACCACCGCTTTCTGCAATTTCCACTGTTATTTGTCTCCCATTTTCCATGTTCGCTGAAACCAAGATCAAAATCATATTGATTTGGCCACTATTCAAACTTTTGTATCGTGAATATCGAATTTCTGAAGTCTAAGCAAAAGTAGCTTGCGGAAATACTTGCTCCAAGGGTTTTTGTGCTACTTCGCCAATTTCATAATTTGCCAAATCTCGAAAAAACCTCAGATCCTTTGAGCCCTTATGTGGTTTAATTTCACAAACAGTAAATGAGGAAATCCAATCTACCTGTTGACATTGCTCGAAAGTATTGGAGGTCTTGACACAGGTGTACTTGGCGAAACCTCCGTCAAGCCTGTTCGTCTTCAACGCTCTCCTCTGTCTCCTCGACTCCTCCCTGTAATTTAATTTGCTCAATTAGTGTCTGCAATCAGAACCAAGAGTGGCGTGAAAGGGTTGAAAACAACAGGATTTAATTACGAATTTCTGAAAACATGGGCTCGTTTTAAGGGGGTAAGAGACGACGCCTCCATTCTTATGCGGAGAAAGCATAAGAAAGCAATGTTTCGAAAGCAAACAAAACTCTCTACTCGGAAACTTTTATTATAAATATTTCATGAGTTTTATTTTTTTCAATTCCTCTACGGACAGGGTTTATTATTGATTGAAAAGGTGACAACTGAGCCACGTTTGGACAATCAATAGTATAGTCAAGAAAAGATTTCTTACATAGGACAGGAGGCACTTGGCTTCTTCTGCTGCGAGGTAGAGCTGGATTCGATAGTTTGAATCTGTCGTGACATTCATCGTATGGTTTGAGCCCACGCTGACCTCTGGAGCGAATGACGTGCTAAGTGCTCTGCTCTCCACACTCGACGGAATTAAAATGATAGCAAAGTGGAAGACAGTAATTGAAAGGAGCAAGCGATGCATCCAAATCCTCATCTTCATTTTAACGTAAATCTGAAATTTATACAGAAATATGTCAAGCTTAATGACACAAAAATCACGTCGCTTTCAGCTTAAAGCAACCTCTTCTGGGAAGCTCAATTTCAATAATCCCTTTGCTATTTAGGCTTGTAGAGTTCATTAGTTTCTTTTTGACAAAGGAGGCATTTGCTAATTTGTGCCAAATAAAACCAGGGCGTTTCTGATGATCTGGTGATGGACAGCTCTTTAGAAAAAATGTGGCACACCATCCATCACCCGATTTCTCGAAATTTTTGTTTCTTTCCTCGTCTTTTGGCATTCTTCCATTCTCCAGAAATACGAAAGGGCATGACGAAGAATCCATTTTGAGGTTTGTGTCAAATTATGCAGGTGGAAAGTCTCTCTTTTAGACACTTTCAGAAGAATCGTGTTGCACTGTTTAGCCTCACGTGGAAGCAACAGTCATTTGATCTTTGATTGGAAGCTATACAGATCGAGTTCAAGGGACAAATAATCTATCGTTCTCAGGAATGTTTACTACCAAGGTTGCACCAGAAAAGGAGCCAAAGTTACGGATTGGCAGGAACATGAACTGAAAACATGTCTCCAACTTCTTAAGGACAGATCAAAGTTTCCAAAGAATTTTGCTTTTTAACTTTCAAAAAGTTTTACACTGGAAACCTCATTAGCTTGGGATTAGGTATGGTTGTGAGATTGATTGATATCCACTGAAGCAGATCATTATTCGGTCTAATCCTAATTGACTGCTCCAAGGAGCTGTAAGTCTCTGTCTCCAGAAACGTATCGAGGTCATCAATTATTACGACTATTCAATTTGAAGAGTCAAAGGAGCGTCAAGGGAGGATCAATGGAGCGCTTTAGGAACTCTCGTATTCAGCAAGTATTCAAATGAAGCCATCACGACAAAAGTACACACCTCGTTACTGAAATTGGAAACTTGGAAATTCTTTTCGATTTCGTAGGAAGTAATTCGATTTACAAAGTTAAAAAATGAATAGAAAAGTTGCCAATTTTCGCCAATTTCACATAGTGGACATTCCTAAGAAGGAAACTTTTTTCAAATAAAAATGAAATGAATTTTGTCGAAACGTGTTCAGCCAGTGGAAGTGGGGAATTTGGCAAATAAGTGATGAATAACATGTCTGAAAATCTAAACAAAGGAGAGGAATGGGCTTAAACAAAACCAAAGGATAAAATCTCTACAACATAGACAAAGATTAATGTCCAAAACTCAGGCTTTTGAAGGATTTTTATTACCTGAATTACTACTCTTTTGAAGCTTAATCTTTGGCACCTAAATCCTTTGTTTACTCTTAGCTTCTGCTTTCTCCAACTTTCTCCTTCTTTCTTCAAAGTAGGATTGAACTAATCATTCCGAAAACCCTAAACCTTGGTTGACTAATGAAACCTTTTCCCTATAAAATGCAACTTTCCTAGTCAAATTGGAGTTATCTAAAGTTTGAGGACATTTCTTCAGGGTTTTCAAAGCTGAAAGCAAAAAGGAATTCTAAAAATAAAAGTCATCGCATCATAATCCATTTTAAAGTGGAGAAAGTTGGAGAAAGTTTGGTACTTGGAACTTACGGCGTTTGAACTTCACTTTAGACTTAGGATTAACACCAATCTATATTTGCGTCATGACACGAGGCTAAAGGAAATGACGGTCAACATTGTGGGTGTAAAATTGGGTCAAGTAAGCACCCACGTTAATAAGCGAATAAGCTTGCAAAATGTTTAAACAAAGTACAAATTTTTGATTAGCTGCGTGTGCTAATGAGTGATTATAAAAACCCCGACATTTTTAAAGAACAGAGGATTTGGAAATCTCTTTGTTTGTATAAAAGGCAGTGCCCAAATTAAACTGAAGTAAATGGTGCTGATTAACTCAATTACAACTCGTTAATTTTGTTTGAAGAGGATTTGCATGCATTCCACTGTTACAATTCGATCCAAATAATTAAATTTGCTAGACAAAAGGTACACCCGAGAACCTGTCTAGATTTGTCAAATTAAAACAAAGACCTTCCCAAGCCTGCGATTCCACGAAAAGTTGTGAAATTATTTCGTTAATTAGAAGGACAGGGTCGTGTGGCTAAATCCCTGTTGGGAATTAATTGAAGGGCAAATACATTTCAAAGGTTGTACAAATTGGAATCCTGACCAGGTTACAAAAGAAGAAATTGGCTGGAGCTAATTTGATACAGAGATTCCTTTGTAAAGTCAGGAATTGTTGTTTGGAATAGAGTGCGTATTGATTAGCTTGGAGATAATGAATTCCAGATTCAATGTTCCACAGTTAGCAGATAACAAGTGTCCAGGACTTTAATGTAAACAAGCCGCTGAGAACTCATCGCAACAAGTCATTTTAAACTCCCACATGCATCCTGGGTGACCTTGGATTGGAACACCTCCAGTCGTCAGCGATTCCACGGGGACCTCCATTGGGGATTTTGTGGTTTAGCTAACCAACATGGGAAGCATCAAGTGTTTCAAATCCCGAAAGCGCAGAATTGACAGCTCCACCTCCTCAACTGGCATCAGTAATCAAATATCCACACACACGACCATGATCATCTTGATTTGGACAAGTGATATCCAATCACGAGTGGTCTGGTCAGCATCCATCCGAAATCATCATACACTCGAGATAAAGTGAAGGGTGAAGGCTTTGATGTAACAATTATCCAGAGTTTCCTGATTCCAAAAGCATTTGAAGCTAAAGTTATGCTTACGTTGGCCTTAAAAATAGATTACTAATTAAGGTTATGACGTTCAGTGGAAATCAGTAAGACGTAATTTCATTTTCAATAGAAGGGAGAATTTCATTGGAGAAAGCAAAAACTTTCTCTTTATGCAGTGCACATTGTGTAATTAACCCATTGCATTTAGTGCAAATTTCTTTCATCTTTTGTTCCTAAAGATGAATGAATATTTCATAAAAGTGTGGAAACCTCCAAAGTAATTTTAACCTTTGGAGAATCACACGAGTAGACGAGTGGGAGAAAGTTCAGTGGAGCAAGTTCAATGACAAAGACCGATGATTGATGTTTTTACAAAACCAGACGAGCTAAGCTGATCAATTAGACAGTTCTGAAATGATGGTCATCACAAAAGGGTATGGGCTGGACTTCCCTTTACGAGAGGTTTTAATTGACATGGAAAAAGAGTTAGGCCTCGTACTTGTCAGCAATTAGACCCACACGGCCGCTGAATAATTGAGATCCAGCAAAATTGATTTCAGCTGTCCAACAGGTTTTCCTACGTCTCTATCTTCCTATCTTCTAACAGAAACCGAAACCGAATTTTTTCAATCTTGGAAACAACCTTGGAAAAGTTTTACAAACGAAAAAAAATGATGCAACTTTGAAAATAGAATTAACTCAAGCCTAAAGGAGAAAGTTTTCTCTACATTTTGGGCCATTACAAATGAACTGGAAACAAAATCCAAAAAACTTGAGTTATAGCGAGTTAAAGCAAGATTTAAAAAACTTCTTGAACTTGTATTATGAACGGAAGCAATTATTAATTTAAACTTGCTTCTGAAAAGGAGTTGCTTAAACTCCAAATCGATGGTTGCATGCGTGCTCAAAGGGTGACAGGAAAGGTCATACTTTCCCTTAATATAAACCTTTTTAATTCTGAGAATCCGCAGGATTGAATAAGGGTAATAAATTCTTGCTAAATCGTGCGGATAATTGAATTTGATGGACACATTGGATATGACGGAAAGCATGCAAACAACTCTGCAAAACAATTTTATTCCTGAATTTGGTATTGTTGACATAAGCTCTTAGACAAGCATAATTAAGGAATCCCTGATTCCACCATTTTGCTAATCGATTTTGCTATGAATAAATTATGAAGGAAATCGGTCTCATCCGATGTCGGTTTTTGACATCTATTTGACCGTAGCCGTCATCAGTAAGCAAGAGTCAACTATGGAAATATACAGGCAATTTCCAACCTGAACTTTGGGAAATTGCCTTGAATATTTAAGTTTTTCCAGAAGAATATTGGCGTTCCAATTTCAAAACTTTTTAATCGGAGGACGCTAGAACACGCATCCCGGTTACACGCGCACAAGAATTCAAAACAAGCCTGCCATGTCCACAAAATTGAAAAAATTATGAATCAACACATGAATTAATTACAGACCCGGTACTGGGGAAATTAGTTCAAGAAACTCCGGAGCTCTACTTTCCACTTTAAGGGGCCTATTTTAAGGGGCCAGGAATTGTTCATTGTTAAAACCCTAAGCGTAACACCCGCGTCCTTTTACCTAAAGTTTTAGGAATTAATGTAAAGGAATAAAAAACCAATCGTGTCACCTTTGATTCTGGCATCGGACAGTTCCTGTCGTGTGATTTTCAGATTTTGACATAATTTCAATTTATGAGCTTCGATTCACAGCCGGATGAAAAAATTTAAGTTTTTGCAGCTCCCAAGCATTAGGGATTTCCCAGGTCCATATTTCTAGTTTCTCCTTTGCATTGGAATTTTTTATGCTTTGGCATTGATCTAGGTCAATGACACTTTGACCGTAAACTTGATCACTCGGATTTCCAGCTACGCAGAACCAATTGCAATTGGAAACTAAATTGCTAAAGTTTAAGCTTCTAATGTTTCCAAAACCGTGGAGACAATAGGAACCGCGTGGCTGTAACTTTGGCGAGAACCGTTCGTCTGAACTTTCAGTAAACAACTGAACGAGAACTCAGAAACTACACCATACGGGCACCTGCTTATTTTATCAATACTAC
Source organism: Pseudachorutes palmiensis (assembly GCA_009869845.1). NCBI lineage: Eukaryota > Metazoa > Arthropoda > Collembola > Poduromorpha > Neanuridae > Pseudachorutes > Pseudachorutes palmiensis. The sequence goes on along the minus strand of VNWY01000112.1, from coordinate 72,485 downwards.
ACACGTTGCTGGCTGTCTGGAATACGTATAAAAGCCTCCAAGCTGGTTTGGAGAATCGCTGCTGACGCGACTCCAGGAAAGCTGTGGATTTCAATTAAGCTAAGGAAGCGACGCGCATACCGTGTCCAAAAGCGACCTTCCCGGGAAACACTTTACCTACTTATTATTCTTATAAACTAATCAAAACCAATAGGATTTTGGCAATTCGCTAATTGACTAAAAGCAAGGGTTTGCTAAAAGAAATACTGCGTGTCTGATGATGGTCAGGGCAATGCCCTTGTAAAAACAATGAATGAAACCACCTGAGGCTATGTTCTGTCAAGATTGAAGATTCATCATGATAGGTCTTCACGTAAATTCAAGAAGCAGAAAGATGAAAATTAATTAAATGGCTACAGTTAGTTTCTGATTCGTGCACACGCTCTTTTTTAGAAAGGAGCCAATTGAGTCAATTAACTCTATGCAAAACTTTAGACTTTGGGTTGGAACGTCATACCTTTTTAAATGAAGAATTAGAACAATGGAGGAGTCAACTAGTCATGATGTAAGCTCTAATTGTTCCCCTCAAACAACCTGTCCACGTGCAGTTGGAATTCTGAGCTGAACTCGCGAACTGGTTTTTTCCATGATTTATTCCTGGACTGTTCAATCCTCTTCTGCTGCTGCTGGATGCATAACAATATCTCGTTATTGCACGAGATTAATCGCAAAATAATCAGGGACTCATGTGCATTGTCTTCTAATCTCAAATTGGTGTAACAATCAAGAATTTTATGAAAAACTTTCATCTAAGAGACCATAGAGATCTCTATGTAAGAGACCATTGGTTTCAATTTGTTAGCAAGGAAAGTTTGTTCCAGGAAATGAGTTTATTTAGATTCCGGAGCTTAAAATGTCAGAGAAAGTTGGACTTTCACTTCCTACTTAAGAACAAATGTCATTCGCCCAATTTGAAATATTTCCTTTTGAGCACGGATCGTCTGAATTCTTCACCTAACCTTCGCCCACACACCAATTCAGTTTTACCTTAAAATTGAATCTTTTCATTGAGTGAATCCCCGAATTCCGTTCCAATCCTGAAATTCTGAATAATTTATTCTCTGCTTTTATTTTAATCCCGGGATTATTCTTAGACGCATCCTGTTCTTCATGGTAAGTAAACAGGAAGTTCCTCCGCTTTTAGAAGGTGGAATATCTCTAGACTTTTGTATTTTACTTTGCCATATGTCCCAGGATGCGTAATTCATGAGACAAGATCGACTTCCCCAAGGTTACAAAAATGAATCTGAAAGTCCACTTTCTTTTTCTATAAACCCAAGTCTAGGCCTTATTTGTTTTCACGGTTGACCACAACTCCCACGCTGCTTTCACCATCATCCAGATGGAACTTTGGAAACCNTTCTTTTTCTATAAACCCAAGTCTAGGCCTTATTTGTTTTCACGGTTGACCACAACTCCCACGCTGCTTTCACCATCATCCAGATGGAACTTTGGAAACCTCTTTTGACTAAAAGATCAATGAAGGTGGCTCAATGGAGAGAACTTGGGATCAAGTCCAGTCCAGTTCGTTCTAAGCGGATTAAAGCACAGGTCTAGAATTCCACACGTGTGCTTTAAAACACTTTCAACAAAGGAATGTGTTTAAAAGGAATGTCTTTGGAAATACAAATTGGAAAAATTTCAAGACAAATCAATGCCTGACAACGTGAGCCACCTGTAAGGTTTCCCAGTGGAGAAACTAATTTAAACAATAACTTCCGCACACGACACAAGATGAAGCACGCCTTTCTGAATGGAAAGTGGTATTTTCTAATCATTTCATTGTACTTGAATCCGTTGAGTATGGAAAAAGTTATTGCCATTTTTTGGCCTCGTTAGAACTAACGTTTTAGAACTCGGAGAAAGTTCATTTCTAAAAGAAAACAAAGTTTCTTAACGTCGGAGAAAGTTCATTCAAATTGGAAAAATTTCAAGACAAATCAATGCCTGACAACGTGAGTCACCGGTAAGGTTTCCCAGTGGAGAAAGTAATTTAAACAATAACCTCCGCACACGACACAAGATGAAGCACGCCTTTCTGAATGGAAAATGGTATTTTCTAATCATTTCATTGTACTTGAATCCGTTGAGTATGGGGAAAGTTATTGCCATTTTTTGGCCTCGTTAGAACTAACGTTTTAGAACTCGGAGAAAGTTCATTTCTAAAAGAAAACAAAGTTTTCTAACGTCGGAGAAAGTTCATTTACCCAAAATTGTGACTAAAATTTTCCAGACAGGAGAAAGTTGTTAACCTTTATTTTCAGAGGAAACAATTACCAGCTCTGGGTTAATTACATTTGCATAAAATCTACTTCTTTTTATCTTTGGTGTTGGTGTCCCGAATCATCTTTTCAATCTGGTCCCAATGCTCCTTTGGAACGTTAACCATCTGGTTAAACTCTCCAGCCATAAACGGCAATTCTCCCCCGTCGAGGACTACTGTCTGGAAAAAACAAAAATTTCAGTTACATAACACTTGAATTGAAGGTTGAGAACAAATAAGAATCTGAATTTCCGTTCAGATTGTTGCCAATATCACCCGTCTNGAATCTGAATTTCCGATCCGATTGTTGCCAATATCACCCGTCTGAAGATGACGTGGAGAGCCTTGTTAAGAGAGTTTACAAACTTGGAACTTTCTACGGACCTTTCTTATGAAGTTTTAGATTCACAAATGTCATCAAACGTTCCTACAAGTTGAAACTTGTTGAATGTAAAGAAGCCTTGGTGTAACCCATCTTTGTCAGGTTTGGATTTTGAGGGTACATGTGGCTACACGTGCCTTGCTACTTACTAAAACTCTTCAACTTTTCTCATTTCCACGTAACTTTCCACCGACAATTAGTAAAATGAGATGGAAAGAATCATTCGCGTGAATGGTTATTTGCAACAAATTGCGTTCACTGAAAGCACTTCAGTGCTCCTGATTCTTATAGAAATTTGATGAATGCAAATTTTCTACAATTCCACCCACGCCACTGCTCACGAGGGTTGAATCAACCAGACCGGAATCAACAATCTATTTTTCCATCATTTTTTGATAGCCTTACTTCTCCAGTCATCCAAGAAGAATAATCGCTCAGGAGGTACATGGCTAAATTGGATAATTCCTCAGGTTCTCCTAAGCGACCAACTGGAGTTCGTTCCACGACCACGTCCCGTGCACTGTGAAGGCAAATGAAAGTCAACTTTTAAAGGATTTTCCTTGAATTACCGTTCAATTCATTGAATTCTATTCCATTTTGACGTCATACCTTCCAGTCGGATCAAGACGAGACCAAGCTCCTTCCGTTAGGATCCCACCAGGAGCTATGCAATTGAGTCTGATGCCATAGTGTCCCCATTCACTCGCTAATGACCTGTTAATTCCCAGTAGAAAAACACGCTTAATGAGATAACAACTTGAATGATCAGGATCCAAGGTTTTAGATAATGGTCCAAATTGAATTAATTACAAGCTCATGTCAAGAGAGTATCCCGGGAAACTATTGACTAATTAGGAAGCAAAGAGGAATATGTGGGATCCATGCGTAGGAGATTAAATCAAAAGGGAAAGGAGAAAGCTAGTTTTGATGAAATGCCTTTCTTACCTGACCATATTTTCAACCCCTGCTTTCGCAGAAGCACTTGCTGTAACGAAGCCTGAGCCTCTGAACGTGTAGTTGGTTGTGATCGCCAAGAAGACGCCGCCTGTGCCAATTAGAAACAAATTGGATTTGAATCCCATTTAGAAGGAGACTTTCAACTTACTCTGAAGGAAGTGAAGGAGAAAACTTAATTTATCTTGGGTACAATGGGGAAAGCCATAACCTCAGCAGAGGCACTCAACTTCAAAGACATTTTGACACAAGTTAAAGGAAAAGTATGAATGAGAAGTAACACGCAGAGGAGAAAGTTTACTGAAAATTTGGAAACAATGGAAATGCTAAATTTTCTAAAAACGCTTATCAGGGTTGAGGAGAAAGTCAGGGCTTGAGCATTAAAAGGAAATTGAAGTCAAAATTGTTTATGCATTTCTACGTTCTCGGCTCTTTCTCGACTGATTCTAAGAAATTGTAGAAAATGAATTTACCCTTCTGAGCTGCGATGAGTCGTTTCCCAATGTCGAGGGTGACATTGGCAGTTCCATTAAGGACAATGTCAACAATTGTCTTCCAGCCATTTGGGGATACTCGCTCTGACGGGCTGATGAAGTTTCCAGCGGCATTGTTTACGCAAATCTGGGGCAATCCAAGTTCCTTTTCGATGGCATCGACAGCGCTGTGAATGAGTGCTGGATCCCTGACATCAGCAGACACCGGGAATACCGGATTTCCAGTCAACGCTTTAATTTCCTTTGCAGTCCCTTCCAAAACGTTGGTCCGCCTGTTTTATATTAAATAGATCACCTAAAATAGATGTAACCTAAAACCTAGACAGTGCAAAGTAGCTTGTGGTTTATTAGGAGCTGACATTTAATTAAAACGATCTCGTTTCTCCATTACACCGTGATACACCGCATACCCCATGTGCAAAGTTTAATATAAAATGTTCCGGAAGTCCGGCCCTGCGGCAAAGATTCTTAAACCTAGTAACCTTCAAACTTTATTTTTTAAAGGAGAAAGCTTTCCAGACTAGTGAATTTGGAATTCTTCAATAATTAAAGTTCCCTTACCTTCCAAGAATAGCAACTGAAGCTCCTAAAGAGCTAAGGCCCAGAGCCATGGCTTTCCCAAGCCCAGTCCCACCTCCGGTGACGAGTGCAACCCGGTTTTGAAACGTTCCTTTGGGCAGCATTGCTGTTTTTATTGCCGGGAAGAACTTGGCTTGTGCTCCTACAGTCATCTCGAACTTTTCTTCAATTTCCTGTGGTCTGAAAAATCTCTGGAAATCTGGAAACCTCCAAAATCTGGAAACAGAAATGGGTTGAGAATATTAATGACTTTCTCCTCCAGAATTTGGAGAAAGTGGGAAATTCCTTGGGGAAAATTGAGACAAAAATGTGGGATTTTGGCAACTTTGAAAATTTTCGGTATCAAAAATTCTTGGACAAAAACCGACAAAAAACCACGTTTTTTGTAATTGTTTTCAGTGTTGATTTTTGTTGCTAAAATTTGATTAATTAAGGTGATTCGTCAACTCAATTAAGTGGTAGGTAGTCAACTGACGTCTGGAGTCTCCGCTTAAACCTGTCAACTGGAATACCCTTATTGTCAGTACACCAATGACCGGTAAGCACTTTGCATGTCCCTTCCTTTTCTTAAGACAATAGCCGTTAATTGTGAATTGAAATGGTTATTAATTAGTAATTACCTTACTGTTTTACGGTGCTAAAATTGTCCTGAAATTGAAGTGTTGTGAACAAGAGTTCTCAACGCCTATAGCCTATGCCTGTATCTCCTCCTTGTTTATTACGGTGCTGGTCACGAGTTATTTTGTTTGTTTGGCTATTGGACTTTGCTCAGTGATGGGCCGGTCTAAAATACAACAGGTTTTATGCATTTGACCTTCATCCTTGATGGCAATCGGTCAAGCTCAACGCTGAAGGTCATGTGAAAAATTATTAATGCATTTTTATCAGGTAACATTATAAAGTCCAAGTTAGAGTGTTGAGGTGGAAGGTTTTTAGCTGATCACACAACAGGATGACCCTTTTGACCTTTTATTCTGACCATTAGGGGTCAATATGGGCGGCGTTTGTAACCTCTGTTTATGACCCCTGTAAATTAAATCCAGATTCTTAGCAGTGTAGCGATGTAATTTTAATGCCGATTCAGAATTTTATAATTTCCTGTGTTTAGCAAACTTTCTTTTTCCAGATTAAATTGGTCGGATTGTTGTTGGATTTGTAATTCACATTTTGTTTAATTATTTTTGTAATTGGTTGAAATCTAGACGAATCAATCATGGACTTGGGAAAATTGATTGAGAAAGTTTACGAGAGTGAAGAGGAAGTGGCACGGGAAGATGCTGGGAAAACTATTTCCGAAGGTTTTACTCATTTTACTTTCACTTGTAACTTTCACACTTCAAGAGTTCAACAACCTCATTTCATTACATTTTAGAAATAACTCAAGGGCGGTTAAAACTGGCTGATGTTGTGGAAGAACTTGGTCCGAAACTGACCAGTACTGAAGTCCAGGATCGCGTAGTTGGAATCAGTTTACTGGGCCACATCCTCGGAAGTTTGGATCCAAACTTTCTCCAAGAACCAGAGTTGGCATTCATCGCTAGAATTCCTTCATGATCGCCTTAAGGATCAACACTTGGTTCTACCAAAAGTCATCCTCGCTATCCTCCCGGTGGTAAGTTTATCACTTAAACTAATTGGAAGATTTATCCCTGAAGACGGTGCACTGTCCCGGCGGTGCCAACTTAAGCATGAAATAAGAGCGGTTTGATTCTGTTATGCAGATTCGATGTACTCATCTACCACAAGGTTCTTCCAAGAAACTTCTCCAGCAGCTTTTCCAAGAAGCTAATATCCAAAGTCACACACAAAGACATCGCAGAGCTTTCTTCCTCATCATTCAGCATCTCCTCCGAGTCAGAATTGATGGTAAATCCCCCTTTGCCAAAGTTTTTTAGCTCGTTTTATTTGGGTTCTGTCACGTTTCAGAAGTCAAAGAGCTTGGGTCGGATTTTGTGATGAATTTCCTACAAGCAATGGACGGAGAAAAGGATCCCCGGAATCTGTTGCTTCTATTCAGCTTTATTCCCATCATCCTAACGAGTATTCAGCTGGGACCTTTTGTTGAAGATTTCTTTGAAGTTTTATCAATGTATTTCCCTATTGACTTCACCCCGGTAATGAAGTTGAGAGAGAGCATTTCTACGATTTCCTTGCGGAAGCATTAATTGAAATTTGAGTTATGTAAATTACACTCCGCTTTGTTTCTAATGGTACTTGACTCTCTTTGTATGTAGAGTGGTGGATCACCAGACGTTGAGGGTATCACTCGTACTGACCTTGCGGGGAGTCTTCATATTTGTCTTTCGCAGACCAATCAATTTGCGGAACTCCTATTCCCTCTTGTCCTGGAAAAACTAGAGTCAAGTATTGTCGATGCCAAATTGGATTCGCTGAACCTGCTAGTAAGGGTCTTGAAAATACGTTCTTCCAGTGAAATTAAAAAAGAAGTTTCTGCTCATTATCGCTTTTACACATCACCGAATTCTTTTACATTTCCTACCAATCCTTGGATTCTTTTTCGGTACTTATCTACATAATTTTAACATTCATCTAGTTAGCAAAAAATCATGGCCGACACGTTCTCATTAACGTCAGAATCCCAGATTTTCGAGTGCCGTGTCTGTCTCTCGACTCTAGTGGCCTACTCATGAAAATAAAAAAGAAAGGCACTCACTTTCTTTCACTTTCACCGAACCGAACTAACGCTTTTAGGATATTTTCAGTGGAAGCTTTTATGTTTATTTTTTGACAGGGAATGTGCTGCGAAAGAAGTTACACTGCAGAGGATTTGCTGCCACAACTGTCGCCAATATGGCACGCGCTCCGTCGAGAGATTTTCATGGGTGGGAACGAAGAGGTGGAAAAGGCAGCGAATATATTTATCCGATCTGCCTTTAGAAGGATATCGGAAAACTCTGAGATCCTTGAAACTGCTCTGAAATTGATCTTTATGGGTAAGCCTTAGCTTTTCTTCCAAGATTCTTTTCATAAAAAGGAAGGTTTCCGTAATTTTTCTTAAGACGAGTGTGTATAATAGGATTATCTTGTTTTGGTCAGGATTTAAAGATCCACCCACTAACCTGAGGTCGGATTTTAGAACCCCCTGGATAGGATTCCCTGGAAAAGGATTCCCTGGAAAAGGATTAATATTAGAGCATGAGGAATTATAATTGGGAACTATGACGCGCGTCTTCAGTTTTTCAAAATGAATGAAGCGGAAATTATACATTTGTAATTAATCTCCATTTTTCAGAATGCAAACATCATTTGTCCGAGCCGGAACTTCGTCTCAGCCAACCAGCTTGTCGGATTTTATGTTCAGCTGCAGAAGGAAGTGAAGCATCATGTTCTCGCGTAATTTCCTTAACGCTTCCGCTCCTGTACGAACAGTTTACGCAGAAAACATCAAATCCAGAACGGCGAGGGATCCTGGGGATTATGATTACAATTACGTCGACAATCAGACCATTCCCAGCACGTGAGTTTATTTATCATCGCAGTATAATAATTGAGTTCTTCCGGGATATTGCGTTTGATAAGATTATGGCCAGAAGGAACATTTGCGCGTTCGAAAGCGTTCGATTTTTAACACTATTACCGTAAGCATAATTCTTTCGTCTCTTTTGGTGAAAGCATTACCATGTTTGCGAAAAGCACATTTCAAACCCTCATTTTTTTTGAAATCGTAATTTATTTTTAATATGTCGCTCTCGTTCCTCGTCTCTTCGAACCCCTTCACTTGATTTATTTCCTTACAGTGAGGCTGTCTACGCTCTTGGCAAATTGGGACGAAATTCTCTGGATGTGGTTCTCCCTCCTAACCCATTCCCACGAACAATTCGTCCTCCTTTCTCTCACCGCGTTCCTTTCACTCATTCAGAATGAAAGGACCAGGAGGATCCCGAGTGATCAGGATTCTGACTTTAATGAGAAAAATCGAGATTTGCTCCAAGCACATTTGCTCAGTATCCTCTTCAAGAAGGAAAGCGATGAAGACTTACCAGAGATAACGTATGGAAACCTTTTAATTTTAATTAGAATTCAAAGGCTTCGCCTGTGTAATGATTTTAATTGGACAAAAGTTTTGTTTTTTCAAAGAAATTGGAGGATTTCGTAACGTGTTTTGTCCTTCCAGGCCCCTCGTGATTTCGACGATGAAGGAGCTGGCGTTGGATTTCCCTAATGAATTTCTAAAGTCTTCTATGCCGAGGCTTTTGAGTGTCTTGGATGAGGATAATCAGGAGAGTGACGACAGTGAGATTAGAGAAGAGAAGCTGAAGACGTATCTGGACTCTGTAGCTGCCTGCTCTTCTAGTCTGACTGTGGGGAAAGTTCTTGTCCCCAGGCTGGTGAAAGCCCTAATGGCCATGAAAGGAAGAAAAGAAGATTACAAACTCCTCGTGGGTTGTTTGTCCACTATCGTTGAAAGTGGGTCCAGGACATCCACCTCCAAGGATTTTGTTTACTTTATATCCGAGTATTTGGGAGACATGATGAAACTGGTGATTGATGCAAGGGATAATGGAAGGACTCTATTATACTCCCAACTTGTTGGGATTATTCGGACACTCATCAAATCCTCAGAAGTAACCAGGCAGCAAGAACTCATTGATACGTTTTGGAACAACAGACTGGAATCCAACAGACTGGAAGAGTTGACTCAAATCACCGTGATTCCGGTGCGTGTTGACAGATCCTGTCATAATAAATCTTGTTCGGTTGCTTTCACTTTCTCACGCTTTCCCTCAAGGATTGCATTTGGTGATGATGATATTTTCTTTTCCTTCCATTTTCTCAGGGATTATTAGCAGAAGGGATCTTGGGCTCAGTTCATCCCTCCATTACTATTGCGAAAAAGGAGGAATTAATCAACCTTTTGCTGGAGAGAGTTTTCTCAAACAAAGGAGAGAGTGGAAAGAGGATTTGCCCCGCTGGAGAAAACCAAAGCGACTCCACTGAGAGACAAGATTTTCTAGCTAATATTCGTCTTTTCTCAACTTTCCTGAACAAGGCAGAAGGTAAAGTTTAGTCCTCATAGAATAAATCTTGTAAGGGATTGAGACAGTTTTTGGTTTAATTTTTCAGAGAAGGAGTTCCCTCTGCTACTCAAGAAAGTGGAAGAATTGTTGGAATCGCGACTTTCTCTTCCAGAAGAATCAGTTCCGGTTGAAGTGAATGGACAGCGGATGTCACCCGCAGAAGAAACTGTCGAAACAACCGAAAATGTCAACGGAACTGGAGATGGAGGGAACCTTCAGGATCCAAGGCTCATTGTAGAGTTTTTTATGCTGACCGTGAAAGCGTTGGCGATGAGGGGCTACCGTAACCTGGATGTGTGGATACAAGGAAAGGTAATGTGTGCGGAAACCTTAGAATAAATATCCACAATCTGGATCCAGTCTGGACAAATTGCTTTTGAGGAGTCTGGTTTGGAGACTTCCTCCTTCGGAGAGGAATGACATACTCTAATGTAAACTTAAATGGAGCCCTTGACCGAAAGAGTTGTGGAAAAAGCAATCTTGAAAGTAGCACAAACTTTGACGTTTTGTGATTTTTTACGCAGATGATTCCGATGCTCGCTCATCCTGCGTATGGACAGTTAATAGCTGATGGATTCTCGTCCTTGATGGCTGATTCCCCAGAGTCCCTCAATGCATCTGCCTTCTGTACATATAGGTTAGCAAATCACTGCTTAGCTTCTTTTGATCTATTATTCACGAAGTTAATCATTTTTCCCCAGGATATTGTACAAACAACGGATTTTTCAACTTTCTGTTCCCAACTTGGTCCTTGGCTACAAAGGCAAAGGAGCTAGGGCGGAATTGAAAGCAAATTACATCCGGGCCCTTACAGGTCAACTTAGACACGTGCCGCAGGTCGTGCTTCAAATGGAACTGAATAATGTAAAAAAGCTTTTGATAGCCTCCATGAAAGTGTAAATATGGACCAATCAGAATACTTAATTTTCTGTGTTTAGGTGGTTCCATTGCTCGTTGGAAGTTTGGAATACGACCTGCCTTCAGATGATGAGAAAGTGGACGTCGTGATAAGTAGAAACGCTCCAAACGCTTCACTTCTTCATTCCTCATTGACAGCATTGTTTGAGCTCATGAGTTCCAGCGGCGGAAGTGGAGAATCCAAAGGCTCTCCTTTGCTCGACTACTTTATGGATTTAACGCCTCGCCTCATTCGTCTGGCTCAGTATAAAGGATTTATGGTAAAGTGAAAATTAATAATGCCACGAGCCCTTCTGATTTTAAATTAACTCCACAGAGAGTCAGGATACTCGCACTCAAGTGTCTCCAGCGCTGTGCCAAATTTCCGCTTCACATCATCCTACCAATCAAAGACCAGGTAAGGACATTGATTGGGTGTTGATTGGTCTACGTGAGCGTGAATTTGCGTTAATTCTGTGTTTCTAATAAGGTCGTTCGTGACCTCAGAGTCTGTTTGGACGACCCAAAGAGACTCGTCCGTGCAGAAGCTGTTCTCTGCAGAAATCTCTGGACGCTGATTGGTGCACCTGGAGGACTTTGACAAACCATCCCCTCCAGCACCCCAGGCCCATGAGAAGCGGACAACAAACAGGATATTATTAGGAATTGGTAAATAAATTTTACTTTAATTGAGTTTCATTAATTACATCACAAAATAATTATTGGATTGAAGTAGAAAAACTGGATTGGTGTGGTGGTGATGAATTGATTACAAAATTAGAGTGAGACGAACTCACTCTTGCCTAACTTCCTACTTCTAAAAACGGGTTTTCACTTGGGTGTTTGTTACAAAAAGGCAAACTACTCTTTTCACTGTAGACAAACCTAATTAAAATCCTAGGCGTTAATTATATCAAAAGAAGAAGAAAGTAATTATAATTCACAACACGCCCTTCTTAATCACAATTGAATGAACACATGAGAATATAAATTATTATTTGCTTTTAGTAATTATTCGTGTCGGAGGTGGCAGTCCCAATTGCATAGCATTTCAAATTAATATGGAAATTCAACCGAAGCGAGACGAAACGAGGCCCATCAGTTTCTTCTTACCCTTGTAACCCAGCTTTATCCCTTCAATGACCTTTGCCCATTTTGCAAGCCCTGACCTCTCGTCGAGCATAAAACTCTCCTTGGCCTTGGCTAGAAACTCGATAAAGTCTCCATAATGGCGAGCTGGAATTCAATTCAGGTTATTAGAATTATTCTATAGGAATGAAATTTTACACTTACGGCTGATATGACTGAGGCGTGAGTGGATTGTGGATACGTAAGAGGAAAGTGTCGCTTCCAAGAGGAGTTCCATGGCCGCTGTTCGCTTGCTCTTGTCAATACATCTACGGAGAATGTCAGACAGGAGAGTGGAGCACTGGACATTCTTGACCAAAAGAGGAATCAGTGTGGACAGATGGTTTCCTCCGAGGGAATGGGCGAGTGACGCTGACCAGTTGATGTCAGCGTTTCCGGGATGTGTGTCCTGCAATTGAACCACGTATTTATTTGATTCCTGATATTCTGGGTGCAAGATCAGGAAAATCGGACGACTTTAATTATACCAAGGAAAATGGCTATTTTGACAAACCTGATTGAATGAGATGGTGACCCCTTCCACAGCTAGCAGAGCTAGGTTGAATGCCCTAGCTGGAAATCCACGGTGTTCCATGTAACGAGCAACCGTGAATAGCTGCGCCGAGGACAAGTGACCAGCGCATTTTAGGATAATATTGTAACACCCTTCAGCTGCCATTGGATCGGATTCGCAAAGAGTAAGCGAAGAAATGGAACATCCTGGTGGATCATCCCGAAGACATTCAATGGCTACGCGTCTTCCAGCTTCCCTCAGGCGACCGGCTTCTCCGTACCCGACGACATCAATGAGCCCTCTACCCGCACGATGACCCACAAGGGAACTGGCCACTCCCACAGCTTCTGTAGGGATAAATACTTCTCGCCAATTCTGCAGGAGCCAATTGACGCTTTCCAGTCCCAGCTCGGTTGTGCAACTGGAAATCCATCTAGCGAAATAAGAATAGTTGCTCATGAGTAATCGACATAGGGAAACAGATCATGGAACTGTGTAACCATACCTGACAACTTCCCACCTTCTTCTGTGCTGAGTTGATTTGGTAAGACGTAGGATTTGAAGAGCAATTTTAAAGCTAATTTCCATGAGGGGCCTAGCCTCAGTTCGGAAGGCGTCTTGAGATAATTTGTAGAGTAGAGAAGGGGACTTGATGGTAGCCAAAATGGTGTTGAGTATCTTTGAAAGGAGATGTGGGGAAGACTTTGATTGGTTGAGAAGGGTCGAGGCTAAGGATATTTGGCAGAGTTCATAATGTGGAATGGTATGTGCTGGGGATGAGTCGGGCAAGGGGAGGGATAGGGCCTTGAGAGCAATGTCATAGGCCAGCCCTTGATCCGTTAGGATGAGATTATTGAATAGGAATTGTGCGAAGTTGTGGAGGGGGACTGTGTGCGGAATCGACAGGAGGCCATACTTGAGGAACAATTTGCTTTGATTGATGAGGAGCGCCGTTAGTTCCACACTTGGAGGGAACTCGAGGAGCTGCTTCATCAATTTCTCTTCGGTTTTGATTAATTTCTCTTGTAAATGAAGACCGGGGAACAACTAGTCGGAAAAATAAAATTGTTAAAAACTACACAGCACCTTACGTACAGTTTACAATCGAAAATCTTCCTTACCTTCCGAGTTTGGCCTAGCCCTATAAGCGCGACTTCGTAAGCAGCGATGGGTTCTGATTGGATGAGAGTTTCGAAGAGGATTGTGATTGGATCGATTAAGTTCCCTAGCCAGGGTTGCGTGTCTGTAAACTGGATCTGTCGGAGAGCTGTCTGAAGAGCTCCCGCTACCGCTGTACACTCAACCCCATGACACCGGAGAGACTCGAGTTTGCAACAGTCTTGAGGGAATTGGACACTCGTATCTGACTCCTCCAGGCCACGCAGAGGAAGAGACAAGTGCTCCAGCGCTCTATGGAAAATGGTCCTTGGCTGCTTCCGTCGTCGCTTGTGATGACTCGAAGTTGAGGGATGGAAGAGATCGCTGTCAGGGTCCTCTGGAGGACTCAGAGGATGTGATGAGTACTTCAAAAGAAGGCTAGAAAGGTAGGCTCTGTGAGACACTGTGATTTGTGGACTCAGTGTAATTATTGCCCAAAGTGTTCCTAAAACAATCGACAATTAGCACATCCATTCAATAAATTTCCAAATGAATCCACTTGCCTATTTCCTCCCAGAGCGGTCTGAATTTGTCTATCGCCTGTCCAGTCCCTGGCGTAGCTCTACTTCCACTATTCACACGGGGGTTGTTCAGGAATTGATCGGTAATGATTTTAAGAAGCCGTGGACCATTGGAGTCAGAATGGAGTAGCATTTCCCTCACCTAAAAAATTCATCAGTTTTGTTATTTAGAATTCATCAACATAAACAGTTGGACGTCCTTTGTTGTTGCTTGTTTGGTTATGGTTGATTGTTTTGGTTTACCTTTCCGAATAGTCCAGCGATTAGTTTGAGCCCTCCGGTTCCAGTGTAATGGGTTTGATTGAGATACAGCTTCACTTGCTCCCCCACACGATCCTCATCTAACGACCATCTTGGATTGTCAGTAGTACCTCCTCCAGCGGTTGGATCTGGCGCACCTGCACATATCAAAATTTTGATATCAAACATTCATTAGAATCGAATACTGAGCTATACTTGAATTAACATAGCTTACGCCTTACCTCCGATGTGATTAATATCTGAATTTGGAAGAAGAATGTCATCGGCCAGAGCTATCAAAGAAAATAAATGAGAACAAACGATTTCCAACGAGTAATCCCTGCAACTGACTTGCAGTAGCTCGTGACCATCGTACCTTGAGCAGTTGCTAGAACCTCTTGATGATCAGATATGAGATACTGCAGCAACTTCTGTAGCTGGTCTCGAGACAAGTGAAGGAGAGTTTCTAAAAAAAGGAAAACCAAGGCCACGCTTCAATCAATCCTGACCTTCTATCATGTTCACTACCTGGTAGTTTATGACCTTTACCTGAAATAGGAACTCTAATAATCGTTTCATTATTTCTGATTCTGTACAGGCAGAGGGCAACGACATGGTCACACCAGAAAATATCTCGGGAAGGACATGTACAGGTTGTAGAAGTTATCTTCCGGCTAAGGAAAAATAAAACGAACGTAAGGCAAGTTAATTTAAGAACACAGTTCAGGTTACTATTTTTGGTTTTACCGATCGAATGTGAGTGCCACACGGTGCTTTGTTTCAGTCCTTGCAGCTGCTGGGTCAAGTACGGGGTCAGCTGTTGACTCCCCTGTCACCCTGCTCGTCACCGTACCCGAAAGATGAAATCCTGGACAATTGGAATTTGCAATGACACACATGAAAAACACATGACTTTCACCGCACCCTGGAGAAAGTCTTTTAGCCTGGAATCCCTAATGACTCACCAACTTGTACGACCTTTGCGACCCCTTGGTTGTCCAAGATGGCCAGTCCCCTGTCCCAGTTGCTAAGGCCCCCTTCCCATCCCCCTCCTGCGTAAACCTTGACCTCTGTCTCATCCTGAGGGAATGCTTCCCTGACAATGGATAGGATGACTGGAGTTGGAATTTGAGAGTAGAGTTCCTCAATGTACTGGAATGGGAAATTCCTTGCGACAACTTGAGATGAGAGGTCGAGGAGTGACCTCATGACTCAAGGACTGGAGTGACCTTTGGGCGGTGGATTCTGGAGACTCCAGACCTAAGGCGAGTCTTCCATTTAGAGTTTTTGATTAATATTCCGAAGGGAGACTCTGAATAATAAAAATCCGAAGGGGAGATCCACGCATGGAAGGTAGCCAAACGAACACAGGATTTTCCCCTTTTCAACAATTTTTTCTCACAAACTTTTTTTCTTCCGTAAAAGTTTTTGTTGATCGTGGACTGTACCAGAGGCCAAAAGCCTTGAAGATCCGAGTCCCGGTTCTATTGACCTGGCCAAGGAATCCTCAATCATTGTATAGACAATTGGACAAAAAGGGCAACGCATCAAGGAATAATGCTCAAGAAGATCAATTTCCAAAGGGCCCCTTTTTACGTTAGTTTCTCAAACATCCCTTCCTTTGTACCATCGGGAATTGTACCACAGATCCTGAATTTTTGGACCCTGCTCCCGTTTCTCTGGAGTAACATTTTGCTTTCTTCTCCCTCGCCAAAAACGGAGAATCGATGGGGAAGGCCGGAGAGGGAGAAGTCTCTAATCATAAAACTTAATTGAACGAAATTGATCTCCTTTTCGCCAAGTCACAAACAGGGGAAAGCAACTCTGGATTTCCCACAGACGCATCTCGGGATCTGTTTAAAATATTCGGAAGCAGGGGCTGGAGGCGTCATTCTGGAACCTATTCTGTCGGAATGACGATCCAACGATAGGTTCTTTGGACAAGAAATATCTTTTGATGATTCAAGAAAGGGTGGAAAGGAGATCTGGCGCAAATCATTACGCAACTGAATCATCCCCGAATATCAGAAACCTCTGAAAGGAACCAAGGAACCCTTTTACTTGGGATACAAATTGCAATATTGTCAAATTTTCCAAAAATTTTAATGTCCAGAATTGTCCAGAAAAACTTTTTTATGATTTCCGTAAAAGTGAAAGTAAAGTGAAAGCGATCCAAACCAAATTCACTTCTCCGCCGTTCAATAAATTCAAAGGCAGAAATTATTGCACAAGTCAGGATCTAAAGTTTTGTCCTCTTGGTCAAGGCCAAGTTTTTTAGGGTCAATGGGGTCAGCAAATGACCGATGCAATGTAACGAGGTAGCAGAAATTAGCATTTGTCAGTAGAACATTAGCAGAGTTTTCACAAAGTACCTTTATAACCTTTTATCCATTTTGACGAAACTGATAAAAGTGGCAGAATTGGCAATCCCTGGATTGATCAATAAGCGTCTACTTGACTATAATTTTCATTGCCCTTCAATCTGCTATTTATTGACAGTTTGTAGACGTCTGGTTGTCCATTTAATCCATTTTGTGTCACCCCATCCCTCCAGCTCAAGTCTCAATTTACTCTTACTGGGTGAAGTGACAAGGTATTCTGAATAAGAAATGGAGACAATGAGTAGTTTTTCAATTATTAATCGTAGCGTGCTTGTCTTTTTGGAATGTTCTAAGCAGTGGGTGTCATGATGCTTTCCTGATGGGAGGTTCAATTCTAACTGACTACTCGTGGACCCTCATCCTTTATTTATGGGAAATACCCAATAGCTCTCATGCTAAACCGGGTTTTCTACTTTCGCCAATGGCCAATCCATGCTAATTAGTCTTCCTCCTTCCTTGTGAATCAAGGTGGACTCGATGCACCTACACAATCAACACAAGGACAAACAGGCTAAACTTGCCATACACGTCTACTCTATTAAAGCTTTATTCTAAAGGGAAAAAACAAAAGTGGATTGCAGACTTTCCTCGTGGTCAGTATATAGTCCAGTGACGTGCTGGAAAGCGTGTTGGAATTGCTAAGTTGCTAGGAAATGTGGGAATGGAAGGAGCCTCTCTGCACCTGGCGACACTGTCACCCCTTGGGAAGAAAGTAATTTCCTGATTACACCGACTTATCAATAGCATCTTCTTGACAAGTGTTGTGCACCAAAGTAGCTAGTGTGAGTGACAAAGGAGGGTTTCATTGGTGGATAATTTATCCATCCGGATCGTTACAAATTGGACTAGTGCTGTTCTGATTCTTGAGCCAAAGCCAGGAGCATCAACCTCGAGACATTGGCGGAGCTACGCTGGCCGCAGTGATTGTAAATACACGCTCTCGTTAACGAAATGGCGTGTAAGAGTCTGGGGACGCCTTCGCATAATCCCCGTCAGTCTCATTCCTGACGTGTTTGTGTAATTAAAACACTGAGGTTGCTCGATTGTTTAATTGTAATGATGTCGAGGACATGGGTTATATCTAATCGCTGTATTTCATGAAGCGATAAGCCTGCTAAAATCTCTCTTTGCTCTTCGAAAGGGGCTGAACTTCGAAATGATGAATTGGAAACAACAGCCGTGCAGAGACCGTGGACTGTGGACATGAGATGACACTGTTTGTGGCGTCACATATTTTGGCAGCAGGGCGTTTATGAGGCTCTCTCAAGTGATTTAGATGAGATAGGCCTCTTTACGTTATCTTTTCCCAACCTTGTCCGTGATTCGTAATAGATTTCAGACGCAAAGAGGAAGTAACGGAGAAATATTGGCAATATTTCAACGGAAGGAGTGCGTAGTCAACGTCGTGAATAAATGAGCCTCTTTTCCCAGCACATGTCAGAGGTAAACGTCTGTGTCCCTCCATCATGGCCCGATTAAAAGTTCCACTCTGTAGTGTAAAACTGCTCCTGCGGGACTGACGAATCAAAACCACTCTAACATCGTTCCGCTGCTGTGTCATCCCACTTTGCAATTGTTCCTTTGAAATCATCGCGTCATTGCAAATTATCACTGTCAACTTCAACAACTAAGGTCGCTTGTCATATCCGCCTCCAAGATCACCTCTTCTGTTTATTGTGAGAGAGGAAGGACAAACAAAATCGCAGTGTCATTTGCAATTTGCTACGCGTCGTTTGTCTGTCTGTGAGATCCACGACGTCGTCGTCGCAAGGCCAATGGGACACGACGCTGAGGATCCGCTCCATTACCGCAGCCTCCTGTCAGAACATAGGAGCGATGAAAAGGGAAAGCGGGATTGGACTTCGTCCGAAGAAAGCGACGCTGAACACACCAACCAATCAAATTCTTATGTGAGTTTGATTGTAATTTACTTTGCAGCTCTATTTCGAGTGTTTAGTTAGTTGTTAACCTCTTTATGTGTGAAATACTGCAGGATGTGAACAGTAATTTGTCCGGAAATGAACAGAAGTGGCCACTTCCATTCAATCCAATACTATTCCCACCTCCGTCAAACTCGACACTGCCAAAATTCCCGAAAGAAAAGACTAAGACGCTAGTAGCCTTTGGACTCGTGCTCATCTCCCTGGTCCTGAATGCGGTTTCGATTGCCTTGACACATGACAGAGTTCCTGATGGCCCACCACTCCCAGATGTCGTCCAATTCATCCCTTTGCTTCCCCAGCTCATGACAGTACCGGATGTGCTTGTCATGGCCACAATGTTCCTTTGCTTCTTCACTGTCATCCTCCATCGCCATAGGTAAAGAGACCAATGGATCTCTGCTGGACCATTCATGATAACCTTTCACTCAAACTTTCTCTCTTCCTTCTCTCCCGTAGATGGATTGTCGCCCGTCGTGTCTTCTTTATGCTTTCTCTTCTCTACACAATGCGCTCAGTCACAATGTACTCGACGGTTTTGCCTGTAGCCAATTACACAGTCTACTGCTCTCCAAAAGCAAATTCCACATCCATTGTGACAATATTGACCCGTGTCGGTGAACTCCTAGGAGGGGGTGGGATGCAGATAAGCGGTCAGAAGAAATCCTGCGGGGATTATATTTATAGTGGACACACTGTCGTCCTCATTTGTGGCTATCTCATTCTCAAAGAGTGTAAGCCACGACCTTTCACCTTATTCAGAGAAAAATTGGTTAGACTGATTTCATCTTTAGATTCACCCCGGAAGTTTGTGATTCTGCACTGGATCTCGTGGGGAATGGCATGGTCCGGAATGGCCATTTTGCTCCTTGGTGAGTTAATCGATTTCTAAATTGCAATTTTAACCGAACTGAGATCCTGATTTTAAATGTTTTAGCTCGTGGCCATTACACGATTGACGTTCTCATTGGTTATTACGCAGCCACTCGCACTTTCTGGACTTATCATTCCCTCTGCAACAATACAGCGTTCAAGGTGCCTTTCTGTACTTTCTCCTTTTCAAATGACCTCAATTGACCTCTGTTTTTTTATATAGACAAGGACAGAAAACAATTATCATTCCAATGTCTGGTGGTTTCCAATTTTTCATTACCTAGAAGGGAATGTCGCCGGTCGCCTTCCAAAGCAATATTCCCTCCCGTGGTCACTCCAAAGACACAACAGAATCACACATGCTCTCCTTAGATAACAAAAGACTAATAAAACAATGAAAAATCAATTAAAAATCATTCCAAATTAGCACAAATCTTAACTCAATTTCCAGTACTTTCTCCTCAAATTGTCTCAAGTTCTCCTGAATTTTGGACCTTCAGAAAATCCGCGGGGTTTTCAAATCTCAGAATTTTCTGAAAAATTTCATTTGGAAAAAGGAGTGCCATTTTCATCTGGAAATTAATCATCAATCTGCTGGTTAATTAAAGTTAATTCTTCTGATTTTCAATTAATTTAGGCACTTGTAAATCCACGGTTTGGGATGGGTGCAGCTGTTTTTCCAGTCCTGTTCTTCACCATCTTGTGGGGGGCTGTTGGGATTGTCCTCCCCTTTCTTGTTCCTAAAGGACCGAATCAAGGGTAATGCTCTAATTAACAGTAATTGAAATGGATGGTTAACTAATTGTTTCTGTTTCAGAGTCCTCCGTCTGGTGCTAATGTTAACTGGTGCAACCTGCTGGCTCTTGTAAGTTCCAAACTAAACTTCCTGCTACTAAAGATATGTTCCCATTTGTATTTGGATTTCAAACTGGAGTTCTCTTGCCAAGGGTTTAATTTTGATTTTATTTTTGTGAATGACAGTTGGATCTGCTGCTACATGGCTCAGATGAACCCTCTAATTGGTCCGATTATCAATCAAAGAACGGCTCTCCTCATCAACCAAAACTGGGAATCCATCTAACCGTTGACACCACCATTCGTCTTCATACCCATTCCATGTTCCACAACCGCATTTTGAGTCAAGTGTAAATGTGATCGTTACTTGTAGTTTCTCCCTTTGGACAGTACTCGTTACACTTTAATTTACCCAATACTCACGTTTAGAATAAAGTGGTAGAATCAACATAAACTTTTAGCATAAATATTTAATTTTCCTCTAGTTGTATATTTTATAGACAACTATAGTTTATGGTTGCTTGTCCATTTACACTTCGAAGCACCCTGAAATAAGATTAGTCAGAGTGGGTTCAAAATTAATTTAAAGTGAACGGGGAAGAGTGCAAGAATGAAAAACAGATCTATAGTCTGGGGCTACATCTCCGGTCAAGGGTCTAAATTGATTAACTCGAGAATTGATGGACATGGAAGACGTAGAGAGATTCAGGCCTTGTGGACGATAGCATTCAAGGTCAGTTCATTTGAGATCCAAAGGACGACCTCGGAGTCGTGCACAGGTGTTGAAATTTCATCGTCCAGCTGCGGAAGATTGAAAAGAATCATCAAAAAATCTAAATCAAAAACATGAAAAAACCTTACGAATTGAATTTGGAATTGGACGGGCAAATAATCCTGGATAGTTGTGTCCGGAACTTCAGCAATTGAGGTCAACGGGGGGAGTCTCACAGTCAATCCCAAAATCGGAAACTTGGAATAAGTAAAATAACTTTAGTTTTTAACAGATTGATTGTGGGATTTTCTTACTGCCATCACGGCGGCGTTGGGGATCCTCAATTCGTCGAACTTGACAACATTTGAGTCCCCGTAGTCCACGAATTCCAATTTTGCTGTTCCAGCCTTCTTGTCAACCTCGGCAACGACTCCACGGAAGTATTCACCATCGTAAGGACCGAGCAAAATCTCTCCAACAACAGGCACATCCCCGTTCAACGAAGCACCTAAAACAAAGTCAAAGGTTTATTTACTTTGAATTGAAAAAGTAATCCCAATTCACTGTTCTGGTGTTCAACATTCTGAGACTTACATTGCTGGAATTCAGTCTTAATAGCAACCTGCACTTTCGCTCCTTCCAAATCCTGCTCCTCTGGCGACCCTCCTCCCACGAGGAATCGATCCTTTGACCATGTGAAGCCGATGGAAACATCAGCATTCGGTTTGATCAAATCCGAATATGAAACGTCCTGAATCATTATCTTCTGCCTTGGTGGTAGAGCGACGGGTGCTTGAGCCCTGACGGGCGTTGGTCGAGTTCCAACAACTCTTGGTGCCGGGGCAGTGGCAGGAGCAGGCGCTGCTGCGGTGGGTTGAGCAATTGGTGCAGCAGCTGGCTCTGGAGCGATTGGCTTTGAAGCTGGCGCAGATTGTGTTGGTTTGACAGGTGCTGCAACTTCCTTGGTCTCTACCCTTGGTGGCTGGACCTGAGACGTCGTTGGGACTGGTTTAGGCTCTGCCTTTGGCGGCTGTACCTGACCCGGCGTTGAGACTGGTTTAGGAGCTGCTGCTGTTGGCTGCATCTGAGTCGGCTTTGAGACTGGCTTGGCAGCTAACGTGGTTGACTGGGCATTTGCTGGAGCTGGCTTGATTGCTGTTGCCTCAGCTGGCTTTGGAAGCGATGATGGGGCCACGCCGGAAACTGGTTTCACTTCAACAGTAGTTGTTGGCTTTGGTTGGGAAGCGCGAACACCGGAAGCCGCACGAGGAACTGCTGGCTTTGCTCCAACGACCTTAAACGTGGCGTCGCACAAGTAGTGCCCCATTTGGACGATGTACTGACCCTCAGCAACCTTTATTCCAAAAACGTAAAAACATGGAATTAAAAATACCAAACTAACAAATTTAATTAAAAACTGTAAGTCTTACCTTGAGCTTTGGAGTAATAGGGAGCCGCTCATCTGAATAGATCGTTTGCAATTGGTCATCTGAAAACTGATCCACAAGGGCACAGTCCCACAGGCAGTGATGGATGAGACGTGGAACTGAAACGATTTCCTCAGGAAGCTCATACAACTCCACCATAGGCACAAACTCGGTGTTTCCAAAATCGGAGAAGAAAATCTCTGCCCTCTCTGGGTCCTTTTCATCTGGCCCAATGATTTCTCCACGGTAGTACTCACCGACGAACGGTGCCAAGCATTGGGTTAACGGTGCATAGGAAGTAAGTTTTAGAAAACTTCCGGTGGCCATCAACTCACCGATTTTTTCAGCCATCATTTTTGCCTGTTTGTTGACCTTATAGTCTTGGATGTAAAAATCCCCAATTTCGTTCACGAAAGTGCGACAGACCTGTAAATAAAAGACAACAAAAATCATAAAATAATGTAAAAGACAAAACTGGTATGCAAACCTACCGTAATGGGAACATCAATCTCCAATGAAGTCCATCCCAACGTATTTCCCAAAGCAGACAACTTCAAATAAGGTGAAATGCCGACGACAGGCTTTTGTCCCTTAGGTGGGACATCCAATTCATATTTTGATTGTTGAGTGCGGGTCCGGGAAAGCCTGTGTCGTCATAAGTGTTTCGCCCAAGGGAACCACGGGTTTGGGCTTGTGCTCAACAACTGGCTTCAACAAGGTGGCAACCTTGACCTTAGGAACCGGAACGGTTTGACGCACAGGCTCCGAGGCCTTGGTTGACACGGTCAAACCGCTGCTACTCTCATGCGGCTGAGAACTACGGCTGGACAATTCCGTCACGACGCTTGCATCCTCGTCCTGCTTCGGTTTCAGGCTGCGATCCACAGTGTCTGTGTCTGTGTTTGCCTAAAACATAAATTGTTTAGTGCTCAATTCACAATTCGATGTAAACATCCAAACTCACCCATTCCTTATCATCATCTCCATACGCCTGGTGGAATGGGTTGGGTCCACTTGGTCGTCGATGCATACTTTGTGGTGGTTCTGGCTTTCGGACCATCGGATAGCGGCTGGGTCCTGTAGGTCGAGATCGATCAGGAGTTCTGAAACAAAAAATTCTTTAGAAACAAAACCACATCGTTTGTAGTATAGTGTTTCTTACGATGGTCCCAAGAGACCCATGCAATCAGCATGGCCATCCATACAATTAGTCGCACAAAACATCAGGTTCTTGTTTGTTCTGCTTTGATAGCCGAAATGACGCTGACAGCCAGAGCATTCGAGGCTTCGGAAGTTCTTCAATAACTCGTCAGCACTCATTTTTGGCATAGACATGACCGGTGCCATTCTTCCAGGAGTGGTAGGGGCAGTACCGTTGTGCGAATCGAATAAAGATCTAGGCCTTACTTCAGAGTACCCAACAGCCGACCTGTAATCAGGAATGAATTAGAAGCCACACAAGATTAAAAGAAACCAAAATCCTGGACACATCTGCAAACAACATGCACACCAATAAGGTAGTAATGAATGGCTCCAAAATAACTGCAAAATGAAAAACTGAAATCCAAGCTGCAGACAGACAGAAGCGATAACAAATTCAGCCAATTCGAATGAATTGACTGTCGCTCACACAAACCCCAAAGCCATGCAGCAGGTAAAGAAAGATTTACCGAGGCCGACATGGCGAACCCTGTGGCTGCTGGAATGCCTGAGGAGACTGCATTTGCATTTGGTTTCCCATCCTGACCCCTCCTGGGATCATTTGCATCCCCATTGGCCTCGTCGCATGCACAGACGTTTGGATATGATGCTTTGACGATGGTGGGGATGGAGATCCGTCGTCTATGATTACTGGATTTCTCAGGACACCATTTGGTGGTCCGTTGAGAAAAGATGGCGGCTGAGGACCGTACGGAGGTCGACCCGGGTGCATTTGCTGAAGAATGTCAAAAGGAAAAGGAGGGTAAGGAAAGAGAGGAGGTCGAGCATTCGTTGAGTCGCTACCAACCTTTCCATCTTGACCACGGGGACCCTGTGATTGATGAAGGTAGCTGCTTGGGTTCAAGGACGAGGAGGGTGGAGACTGGATATGGTTTGGTCTGGGTGAGTTGTGACGTTGGTCGTAGTCCACATCTGACCTCTGTGCCGAGGTCATTCCACGGATGGTTCTGGGGTATCCTTGGTCTTGTTGAGCCCCACCACCAGCGCCCCTATCGCCGCCATATTGAATACCACCACCACTACTACTACGGTTCGGGTACATGCTGAACGGCTCTCCTGACCCCGTAACTTAGGTAGCTTAAATTGTTAATTAAATCTTACAGCTGAGGAGTGTTGATTGCGTGTTGAGATACCGCCGTTGAGAGTTGAAACGAGAGCCAGGAAAGTCTCAGTATGACCGTAGACGTTAGACTGAGGTGACAAGCCTTGACACAGATGTGAACAGTCGAAAGGACATCGAGAGACTGGATGGAGGGAGAATGGACAAAATGGCCGTGTGTTCACTGGCAGAGGGAAGGACGTGACATGGGACATGGACACAGAGGCAGGGACCAGACAGGGATGGCATTTCTTAAGGCAAATAAGAAAGCCGCCCACAGCCAGAGATAAGGAAAAGGTATCAACCAGGGATTATTTTCTCAGAAATTGGAACGGCGTTGACAAAAGGCTTTTTAGAAAGGAATCCTTTTCTTTTTTAAATTACAATTTTAGACAAGAATTGTAGAAATTATTCTAAAAACTTGTTCTAAAACAGTTTCTAAGAAATTATTCTATAATTATCTTCTATAATTAGTATAATTTATTCCAACTTTTTGTGTAACTCATAACTTGCTTCGTTGCTTCTGCCTCTCCATTCAATCCGACTCCTCGCAATGCAAATTCTGCTTCTTGACATCACATCCATTTTTCACCCACGCCATTTGTCGTGAAGTTTATAAAGGTCAATTCTCCTCTGGATCTTGGGTCAATGCTTGCTGGATCTTGCTTGCTCGTTATTAGCTTGCATAAAGTTATTAACCTGACGTATAAGAATAGCCCACTGCTTTTTCACCCCGGTGGATTGCAATCGCCGGGTACATTTTCCTTTGTGACCTTAGGTCAAACGTTACATGAACCCTTAGAAAACTGATTCAAGGGCTTTGGGTAATTATGAATTGTTAAAATAATCAATCCAATCATTCCATGTTTACCTGAATGAGGATTGGGACGGTGGAGGAGAAAGTCCAAAAGTGAAAGTTCGGAAAACTGTTTTTACTTTTAGAAATTACGAATGTTGACCTCCTTTGTGACCTTTAATTGCCATTGTTAGCACAATTTCAATCATTTTTGTCTGCAAAATGTTGTAATTTGATGTTTTGATATGCGATTTTTATTACGTCCAAAAGTATGATGATGATCTTTGAATTTATCTTATTTCTTGAATTTAATACTTAATTTGTAAGTACCACACGTTCTTGATTAGTAAAACATGACAAAATGAAAAATATTTTACAAGTAACCTTAATTAAAACAGTTACCTGAAGCTGCAAACTCTTTTGGAAGAGTGTAGTATTTAAAATGACTGAAATGAATGATGCTTTGCTGTCTTTTGTATAGCTGTTAAATTAAAAATAGTTACAAATCGTCATGATCTGATTTGTTGGAAATATCACAACAAAAGTCATATTAGGATATTCATAGCTGATGGCTTTTTAAGAGAAAATCAAAGACCCGAAGTCAATTATTGTCTTCAAATCGAAGGATTGTTGTCGGAAGCTGCACAATTTTGAAACTGCTCAACTGCTGGAGAACACTGGATGAGAAAGTGGATGATTCCCTTTAGAGATCAGAGAGCTGAATTATTCGTTAATTTAAGAATGTGTGATGGAGTTAATTAGTTAGTCAAAAGTAAAAAATGTCCTTTTGTACAGAGCCTTAAAATAGTTTCAGGAGATTATCACTAAACAAATCAGTCTTACAAAAATATAGGATCGGTTTGTAGAACTAAACTCTGGACAGAACCAGAAGTAAAAATGGCGTCATCCGTATCTCCATGTATATGCACGAATGAGGTTAAAATCCTTAAGTGTACTGATCATATGAAATATACTCGAGGGCAGATCTGTAACAAAATTCATACTGGTCCTGGAAAAAGAAAAACGTTTATTTAGTACAAAGCCAATGAGAATGTAGAGGTCAAAGTAGTATACCTCCGTCTGCACCATCGCAGGTCTCTGCGTTCGTAGGATTCTGACTGTTTGGAATAAATCGATGAGGTCTTCAGCCTGGATCCGGGCAAGGAGGATACTTAGGGCAATGAACACTCCGGTTTTCCCAACACCACCGCTACAGTGGACTGTGATTGGCCCTTCTTGGCCAAATTGCTCCTTCGTTTTGTGGACTTGGCCAATGAAATCGATGAATCCTTCTGAACTTTTAGGAACGCCTGGAAAGACATCAAATCATGTCGGGGACTACAATAATGGATCTAACTGAAATCTTACCTTGCTCTGGCCACTCTGAAAATTGGAATTGACGAATCGTTCTTGACTGTCCATCCCGCGCGTCAGTTATCTTGATATGAATTAAATTAACATTTCGTTAATAGATTAATCAGTTTACTGCTTCCAGTGGTTAGTTTTTAATACCTTGAACTCTCTCAGTGTATACTGTGGCAAATTGTACTCGGCAATTGGGTCAACCACGAAACATTGGTAGCGCTGAGAACGGTCATTAGGCCAGTACAAACAGCACTTGTCCTGTCATCATAACATAATGATTACACCATGTCAAATGTCAAAGAGATGTCCATTCCTTACCTTCCCCATTTCCCTTAGTTTAGTAAGCATGACGACAATATTGGAATTATGCTCCCAGAGCATCCTCCAGAAGTCTTCCACGGTTTCTGGAAGGGGCCCTTGGGTGGCAATGTAGGAAGACCTGTCCTTGTAGCCATCGACAAAAGAAGCGTTGATGTAGTCAGACCCTTCGACTCCTCTGATTGGCTGAAGGCAGACACGCGTCACTTCGAACGGAAGGATATTGACAAGGCGATTCTTCCGCTGGTTGCAAGGCAAATTCGCAGTTATGAAGCGGTTCGAGTCGATCTTCATGTTGGATAATTTCTAAATGTGGATCATAATGAATTAATTCTATTCAGAGTAATAGTGTAGCTAATCATACCTTGAATTCAATGTCAAGACCACTGTAGGTTTCTCCGGGATGAAGTGTCGTCAGGAGGTCAATGTGCGCTTGGAGCTTCTCCGCAGGGACTTCGGTATTACCGCAAATTATAGCTTCTAAAATGGCGTCGTGTATAAAAATGTACTGATCCTCAGTTTGAACCTGAAAGGGACAAATATTGGTAATGAACACTGAAGGATTTGAATTCACTGGTCACTGTACCATATAATTCCGTTGTGCCCGTAAACACGTGACATGGCCATAAATGTCAATTGTATTGTCATACTTAATTACGTTCGAGCATGGAGTCGATGACCACGAAACAGCCAGTGCGACCCACTCCTGCTGAGCAATGGACAATCATCGGACCACAGTCAGGGGGATTCAGGGCTTTGACTCGACGGAGGAACATTAAAAAGGGAGCAGGATGATCCTGGACAAAATAAAATTCCGTGAAAATCAAGTTCAATTGAAACCAAAGTAAATTCGTTTACTGGAACTCCGTGATCCGGCCATGCCGTGAAATAGAAGCTGCTTAATTTCTCGCGTCTGCTGCATTCCAGGCTAAAATTTAGAGAATCATACAAATGAAAGCTAATCAAAACTCTCCAGTTTGAGTGACTATCGCCATACTGAAATTCTTCGGACTAGAAAGCTCCTGATGCAGTACGTTGCGAGCTCCTGAACTTCACGTAGTGTAACAGTAATGTCGCCGTACGTCTCAGACCCACGAGTTGGCCAGTACTGGTCACATTTCAGTCGAGTCCTCTCTTCTAACCGAGTCATCATTACAATAGTCGCAGTATTCACCTCCCAACACATCCGCCAAAAATCCGCAAAAGTATCCGGAAGTGGGCCCTGGAAACGAGAATATGAGGAATTTCGTAGATGTATTGGCTTCTTATAAGCGTCAGGATTTACTTGTGTTGCAATGTACGCGTTCTGCCTCCTGTAGCCATCACAGTAGTTGGAGTTGATGTAATCTGAACCTAGAATGTTGTCAATTGGCTGCAGGACGACACGGGAGTGGTCATAAGCGACGACATTGGCGTAACGGTTCTTTGACTTGTTCACTTCCAAATTCGAACTCTCCCATGTAAACTTGCTGACCAGCATCGATACTTTCGTACTCTTGGGAAAAGAGGTGGTTGTCATTGGCCTTGAGCATTTCAATTCGAGCTGCAAGCTCTGGAATGATAATTGGAGGATGTTGCATCATAGCCTGGAAAAATATTTCATAAAGTTATCAAGTCTCAAAGTAATCAACGAATGACTTAACAGAACGTACCGGAGACTTGTAATTGAGCCTTCGCATCTCGACTGGGTCGTTTGGACCGTCGTGACACCCTAGTATTCCAATTTTCTCCGTTTTAGATGACCTTTTAGAATTAGACTAAAACTAATGAGGGATACTGACCAATGATTCCATCGGGACCAAGGCTGTGCATCCCGAGGCTGGAAGTGATGTACCCCTGAGGAAGCAACATGTCGCCTCCGTCTGTGGCCGTCATGAGTGGCTTCATCACTCCTGATTGATCCAAGTGCTTGTGAGATATCCGCCTTCTAAAGAACAGATTTCTATATTTCACACTCCCAATTACAAGTAGATGGTTTCGGTTACCTCTTGACAAGGAAGCATAGAAGCATACAACAAGCTGCAAAGACGACTGCAATGACCGGAGCCTGAAAACAGAATTCAAAAATTCTCCATTCTTACCACTATTAATATGTGTCAGTAAATATTTAAAAGTCTAACCACAACCCAGAGCATCCCTGGTTCCGGAACTGAAGTCCTGACTGAGATGTCATGATGACTTTGTGTAAGATCGTTTGCTGGCCGACTTGGGGCTTCGCAGGCGTGGGCTTCGGGCATGTGCAGAGAAATCGGATCCGAAAACGGACTCGACGTGTACAAATGCTAAAGGATTTAAATACAAATCAACTCTCAGAAAGGCTGGAGTGGCGAGTTAATCTAACCTTCTGAGGAGTGTCAACGACCGCCCTGAGAAATATTCGATACCGAGCATTTTTCTCGAGATGTTTATTGTCATAGCCATTGTAGTTTACACCATCGCCGAGGGTAAACTGCCTTGGAATCGCTCTTGGAAGGAAGCGGGCAGCGATGTACGGGTTGACAAAAACTTCATCGTCATCTGGATCTCCAGAGTAATGCCTTCCCCCAGAAGAAACGACCTTGGTTGGAATACCTGGAATTCCTGCCATCTGTAAAAACAATAAAGAAGGTTTAGCTAGAATTAGTCCAAGTCCCAGTTTTGGATTGATATTCCACGGCTCTCTACTGATGGAAGGATTTACATTTTCAATGATAAAGTAATCCGGGTATTTCTCTTCCAGGTTCTTCAGGTCCGGTACAACGACCAGAAAGTAGTGGGAAATTGGTCCATACTCTTCCGAGGCGTGCGGTAGGTAGAGACTAACTTTTCCAGCGAGAAAACACACGTCTGGCTTCACCATTGGCTGGGGTGCGGCCATTTGCGTTGTCGCCGTGATCTTAGCTGGAGGACGATATGAGTTATCCGAAGGCACCGCTGTAACGCTGTAAATGTTAAAAAAAAAAACTATGATTTAGCCCATGTGTCCCATATCTCCGTTCCTCGTGTTCGCTTACTTGACATTGTAAGTTGTGAAGGGGGCCAGACCCTCTACTACCAAGGACTCCTTGTCCGGAGAAACCTTGTGCTCTTTGGGCTTGAAGTACTGCGTCTGGGTCATTCCATCCGAGTCCACAAATTCCTTGACAGCATCATAGGTGATCTAAAAGAGTCCAGTGAAAGTCAAGAAGAAAGTAAACAAACGGAGATGATGAAAGTATGTCCCTACTCTGTACTCGATGGGATTGAGCCTCACTGGTCTCGCCCACTTGAGGGTCATAGAATGTGTGCTTAAATCTTCAGCAGTCAATTGGAGTGGCACCTCTTCTGGCTTCAGTTT
Source organism: Pseudachorutes palmiensis (assembly GCA_009869845.1). Classification (NCBI taxonomy): domain Eukaryota; kingdom Metazoa; phylum Arthropoda; class Collembola; order Poduromorpha; family Neanuridae; genus Pseudachorutes; species Pseudachorutes palmiensis. Next base: position 42,034 of record VNWY01000112.1, on the reverse strand, counting down.
CACAATTTCTTTCTCGGAAACACGACCAAGGCCTGATTTAGTTTTCGCACAGACAATGACTGTATATTGACTGTGTTTCTCCAGGTTAATGAGGTCGGCAGATTCTGTCACTCCAACTGATGTGCTTTGCCAGGTGTCCAAGTCTTCGATCGCAGTCGTCGTGTAGAAAACTTGATAACCAATTAGTCTCCCTCGAGCTGGGACGCCTTGCCACCATACCTAAAAATTGAAAAAGGGATTTTTGAACAACAAATGAACCAAGTTGAAATCCTCAATATCACTGCTTACCTCTACAGTTGATTCCGATGTTGGCATAGCCTGGAGATGGGTGGGAGCTCTGGTCATTTCTTTCTCGGTTTTAATCGCATACTTTTCACTCCAAGGACCACGGCCTTGACTCGTGGACGCAGCGATTTGGACCCAATATTCTTGATTTTCCTCCAATGACCAGAACACCGCCTTCAAAAATTCCAGAAATGACAAAAATGAATTTACAAGAGTACCTTAGGTTTGAATTTGGACGTCATGACTGGATGGACGTACTTTGGTGATGGTGACATTCCTCTCCACCGAATCTCCGAGTTTTCTATGAAATGTGACATGATATCGAAGGATTTGTCCATTCCTTTGCTCAGGTACTGGTGGATCCCAAGATATGGCGACGACATCCGTAGTTTGGAATTTAACAGCAATATTAATCGGTGGACCTAAAAAATTAACAATTTAGAAGAAATGCTTCAGACAAACAGAATCTTTTTGAGGTCACTGACCTGATGGGACGCCTTCAGGTGTGGTATAAAACTGCACAGCTTCTTGACCGTATCCGATATGGTTTTTCCCCGCCACGCGAAACTCATAAGCCACTCCTAATTCTAAAGCAATTGAATACAAATTAGATCAATCTAAAGCAGTTCAAAAGGAGTTCATATAGTTACCAAGTTTCTGGATTTTATGCTGGAGAACTTGACCCCCTTCCAGCAGTATTTCTTGCAACTGTCCCGTCTTTGGTCCATACTTGAGCCTATACCCCCTTAGCTCTCCGAACGTTTCTGTCGGACGACTCCATTCCAACTCCATCGTGACGCTCCCATCGGCTGCAATTACCCTAAAAACACGAAACATTTTATAAAGCAATTGACGACCGTGTAATTTTCGACATGCATTTACTTTAGCCTCAGATCCGGTTTGGAAGGGACCCCTCCGGGTGTCCTGACCACAACTTTCTTTGACCTTTCTCCATCTCCTTTCCTCGTGAGGGCTGCCACTTGAACTGCATAGCGTGTATCTGGCTGGAGATCCGTGACATTATACTCCCGTGCCGTTCCGTCGAGGACATCGTATCGAAATGGATGATTGAGCAAGTTGTCCCCTTCCTCGGTCAGTTCCTGTGCGTGTAGTTGGTAACCCCTGATGACCCCGTGTTTCTCATTCTGATTCGGAGCTTCCCATCGGATTGTAATGGAAGTAGAGTTGAGGGCCAAGGCACTCACGTTCTGAGGTTCTCCAGGTACTAATCATACATTACCAGTGGCAATCAATTAGTTTCCAATCCAGAATCAATATAAACCAACCCAATTACAAGCTTTTAGAAAAATCCAATTAAATAAGCTATTCACAAGAAGAAAAGTCCCACCGCATGCAGTTTTTAGCCCTCTTTGTAAGAAGTACAAAGCAAAGCTCAAGAAGTTCGTTACGTTAAGAACTTCATAGGAAGTGCTTCAAGGAAATCGACTCTTGAAGCGAGCCTGATTTCCATTTTTTTTTAGAAAAACTTTCTTTTTTTAGAGCACAGAAGGCACCGCACATTTTCATCACAAGAATGCCTATGAATCAAGTGTTTCCAGGCATTTTTAATTAATAATTATTGTCCATTGAGAGATCGCTAATCGCAAATTGGACAATAAACGCATCTTTCAGGAGAGACTAGATTTAACCATACTGACGAGAGCTTCAGTTTAGTTTTTTTTGTAATTAATGCTATCACTTACTGTTGGCTGATAATTGGATCGATGAGGTTCGAATGAACAATCGAACGGGTGAAAGTCAAAGGGAAAGTAGATGGGATTTTGGGGGATGATTTTTTGATCGATTGTTTATGATTTTTAGGATCGTGACACACGAAGAAGGAACGTCAACCCAAACGCCCAAGTAGATTTTCAGACAGACACAAAAAATAAGAAAAATTACAACCTTTCAATTATAATTAATAATTAAAAACCTGCTCAAATTCGAATGTAAATTTGATCCTCATTCAAAATCGGTAGTGAGAGAATCCACGTTATTTTTCAATTGAAAAAAAATTAAAATTATGAATGAAGAAAATGGAAAAATTTTGGAAGAAAGTCAAGCAAAAAAGTCTAAACGACGAACGGACGCAAAACTACGTCTAAAAACTACATAATCACAAACGGTTTTTGGGGTCAAAGGTTGAAGGATAAAGTGCATCTGAAACTGTGGATAAATTGGACATTGGACACTTAAAAGACACAAAACTACGACGGAACACACCACAGAATCTGACTTTTTACAAAAACAAGACAATTGGTTGGTATAATGGAGTGAACTTGACAAAGGTCAGAGGTCACACATGCGGTGAAAGTTAAAATTTGGAAAAATGTGTGAGAAAAAAAGAAATCTGTGCTGAGATTAGGATTATTGAAACGTGGAGGTAAGTTTTCGAGTGCAGGTGCGAGTGCCTTGTGTTGCCTGTCGTGTAAAGTCTTTTCTTAAAATTGTGTTTTTTAAATTACATTTTTTAAATACATTTTTTTAAATTGCATTTTGCATTGCATGAGGAATTTAATTGTAAAAATTTAAGGAAAAGCGTCAAATACTACTGAAGAATTTGGTCTAAAAAATTGTTGAAAAATTTCAACTTTCTCCAAAGGTGAAAGCAAAGAGATTTTGAGTTTAGAAAAACTCCCCATGCAAATCAAATAGCAATTACCGTAGAGTGTTAATTAGTAGGTAAAAATGTTAGAGATTCATGAGCAAATGTGTGTACAGTTGAGAGAATAGAGTAATTAGTAATTGTTCCAACGAGAATGTGCAAAAATGTAGATTAGATTTGCGGGATATTGACAATAAAACATCAAACCAAAACTAAGGAAAACTGACCATGCTTTATCGCTAGAAATCGCTTCATATCGCTTCAACAGCTTCCAAATCGAGCAATTTTAAGCTTTAAGCTTCAAAAGTGTTGCAAGAGTGCTTCTAATTTGTCTACTTAAGCTTGTGAAAACTTGGAAGAAGGCGATAGGAAAGGAATTTAGTGCAAAGAGTGAAAGTGCATTGTAGTCAAATATACTGTTTTGAGAGTAAAAGTTTTGTTTTAGAATTTGTTAGTTTTGAATTTGAATGAGAATGTTTTTAGAGAGAGCTGTTAATATTTCATTATATTTCAAGTACCGTCTTCGTCAGTTCGAACAATGATGGAGTCTGTTGGTGGCCCATCACCGACACTAGTTCCAGCGAGGATCCAGATACGATAGTCTGTCCATTTTCGGAGCTGGTCCATAACAAAATCCCTGGCATTGGGGTCACTGATTGTGACCTGAGAGGCTTCAGTGTCTGGCAAGACATTGTCGACAAAGTAAATCTTGTAGTACTGGATGTCTCCGTGTTGCTTGTCCTGAGGCGGTGGAGACCAGAAGATCCGAATAGAAGTAGAGTCGTCAGGCTCACCGTGGAAGTTCAGCGGTGGGGCTCCTGGAGCTGTTTGTGTATAGTGGACAATTATGTAATCGAATATTGAACAGTGTGTGACTGTGGCTGATGTTAAATGCTTTCACCACTATTCTCCTAAAATCCGAACTGTATTGTGTGGCAAGTGCCAGGAGTGAATTTGTGCAATAATAAAAATTGTGCAGTGGAAAAATCACAATCACAAATAAGAAAGAAAAGAAAATTTTAGCAATTCTTGGCTAAAAGAAAGTCCATGAGCTCCTCCATGAGTTCCTCCATGATTCGTAAAATTAAAGAATTAATTGGACCGTGAAAGCTAAATCTCTTCCACTTTCTCATCAACGTTCCTCGTTCCTCATTGGTGGAAAATCAGAGAGTTCCCTGTAAATAATGGGCTCTAGAGGTTTCGTTCGACGTGGGAGCGATAGCATTGGAAGGTCAATTATACCTTGACCTCAGAAATCACACGACTTCACGATCACAAAATAAGGAAAATGGACCAACTATGAGTTTAGCCAACTGCCAGAGAAAGTCGATGGTAATAGCAATCAAAGGCTCACTGTATTGCTCGGTCCTTATTGGAATCGGCGGAGTCGCTGCACCTTCCCCTTTCCTAGACTTGGCAGACAACCACATAAAGTACATTGTGTTTGGATACAGCCCGGTCAAGGTCGTAGTGTCAGTCACAGGAATGCTCCGGTGGTTCTTTTCCTGTAATTCGCAGACCCAGACGGTTCAATAAAGAGGATGATTCCAGTTGTATCACAATTACCTTAGAGAAAGTGTCATTCCAGTACAACTCGTAGCCTACGACATTGTCGCCAATATGAAATGGGAGTTTCCATTTCAAGTGTGACTGTAGTGGGAGTGACAGAAGTCCAGCGGAAATCACGTGGTTGGCCAGGGACGCCTTGCTCTGTTTTCGCTTGGATCGCTGGACTCACCGGTCCAGGGCCGATGGCAGTGTAAGCTTGGACTCGGATTGTATAAATTGTCCGTGGAATTAGTTCATGAATTGTTGTCATTGCATTGCTCTCCACACGCTTGGCGTCCCATTGAGCCAAAGGAAGAGTTGGATTCGTCGTGTAATAGACTTTGTAACCCGTGATTTGCCCGTTCGGAGTTTCTGGAGAAAAACATTTAAGTTTAACGTTGTTCCAAGGTCTATTTGAAAACTAGCGAGACATTAAAAACCACTCGCTGGTAAAAATTAGCCATTTTAATTCGTTTCGAACAATTTGTACCCAAATCAAAATTATCAAAGAAAATGGTCTCCTTTACAGATGGGAAACATTTTTTGGACAAATTGTGCGGAGGGAACTAAAATGGCTAATTTTTACCAGCGAGTGGTTTTTAATGTCTCGCTAGTTTTCAAATAGACGCACGGTATTGAAAGTGACCTTTATCTTACCCGGTTCTTCCCAATTGACAAGCATTTGACTGGAGCTAAGTGGCCTTGCATTTACGTTCCGAGGGGATGATTTTGGCTCTGAAAAATGATGAAGAAATAATAAACTGGACCTGACCAATCAGAATCGAGCGTGTCAATTGCAAGAATTCCGTCCGTCGTCTAGTATAGGCATTTTGCGCAATATTTCTTAAGTGAAACTCTTACTTGAGCCTCCAAAGGGTGAATCCACTGCAGAAGCGTGCATAATAACAAAGCAAGTGATATACAAATTCATTTTCGGCACATTTTTTTACCTTTAAAAAAGCATTAATAAATCCAAATTCCTTACTTGTTTCTCCAGTGGTTGCTTCCACTGCCGCTGATGGATGACCCCTGCCAACTTTGTTAAAAGCAATCACAGTGAATTCATAATCTGTGTAAGGGTTGAGTGAAGTGATCATTTGATCTTGACTCAAAACTCCGCTGATCTCCTGTATGCACAAAAGGAATAAATCAACAGTCCATACTCAAATATTGACCAATCGGAAGTGACTTACGGCATAGTCTTGATTGGAGAACTTTGGTTTGTACTGGATGACGTAGTAGGTCACGTCCTCTTGATCCTCCGACTCGTACGACCACGTCAACCTAATGGACGTAGCCGTCACATCGCTTACGCGGACTGTAAAGTATCGAAAATTATACTTTGCTCTTAGAATCTAAGATCTAAGCTAGCTTTACCTTTCGTCGGTGGCTTCGGCAGGGCTAAAAGAGAAAGCAAGGTTTACAGGTTTTAGCTTCAGATTCAAGATTCGGAGAACCATTAAAACTTACATTGAACTTTGACCGTTGTATTGATTTCCTTAGTCCCGAGTTTAGAAGCTGCTACACAAGTGTAAATTGCTGTTTCCCTTATATTGAGTAGCATCAAGATGTTTTTGCCAATGGGAATGGCATCATCCGGGGTCAAATCCTCCACTCCCTTTCTCCATCTGACTGTAGGCATCGGTGACCCTACTGCGACACAGGTCAAATTCAAGTCCGCTCCGAGCATAACTTCGTACAGGTTATCCGGTGGTAGTGAAAATCCAGGAGCCACTCTTCTCTCTGAAACAAGAAGAAAGTTTAGTTTTTATATCAAAGATTCAGCAGTGGCAGTACAGGCTCATTGTTTCCACCATTTTTACACTCTTGGTGGAATTCCTTTTAAGCCCTAAATCAGATATTATTATAAATATGACCCTACAGAGGGAAAACTTTTAAGAGAAAGGGGATGGCAATGAAGATTTATCGACTTTAAGGGCTACCCGCTTTCTACAGGGACTTTCTCTTCCCTTCATAAACATCCGGAGACACTATGAATATTAATAGCCGACGAGAGACGCACCTGAGCATTGAAAAGGGAACTTCATCTAATTGATCTTCATACATTTCAAAGCCAAAACAAAAGCACTTTTGTAGCGGAAGTCTTATGGAGAAGAAAGTTCCCCCTTCCTTCCTTCCCCTTCATTTCACCAGAGTTTTCAGAATTAACATAAATTAAGCATAACCATTAGAAGGGCGGAGATTGAATCGAGAAAAGAAAAACTAAACAGACGCGTTGGTGGTGGCGGTGGTGGTTGTCCATTTCCAACACACACAAAAGGACCGTCTGCTTTCTCTTTTTAGAATTCCCTGGATCGTAAAATAAAGTCCGTTTATGGGCCTGGGGATGTGAGACTAAATCGATAGACTTTCTGCATAATTACAATGATGATGACGGAAGAGTCGGAAACCACTTTTAAAAGTCCAAACACTCCACTTTCTACACTGCTACCGAAATTTCAAAATGGGAAAAAGTTTTCCGTCCTGAACGGCCCGGAGAATGACTACCTAATTTCCATTTTTTTCGACTCAACGGAAAACTAGGAGAAAGGGAGCTTTCCTAGGGAAGGAAAGTAGGAAAGCAACAAAAAGTAGAAGCCTGTTTCGTCTAATTAAGGATATTGACTCGATGCTAATTGGTCCATTAGATGGGCCATAAGGATCATAGTTTGGAACACACACTCCCAACAGCGATACACAAACTCCAACAATAACAATTCTATTCGAGAGCCACGTGCTCCGACTCCTGTCGCACAAAAAGACTCATTAATTAAAAACACAGAATCATAAATGCTCACCTTTTACAAACAATTTGGCATTCGGACTTGTCTCAAAACCAATTGGGTTCTCAACCACACATTCGTAGCCTCCAGCATCAGCTTCTCCAGCATCAGTAATTTGAAGAGTCTCTGCAGAAAACCATAAATTCAAAACCATGAGCTGGAGATATTGTCATTGTAGCTGGAATATTTTGGAATTTCACTGAATGTTCTGATGAGAAAAATGTGACTGGCGTTTAAGTCATGGGAACTTTATAATTTCAACTTTTCGTTGATTAAGGGCCTAAACCAGTCCCGTTTTGTTACAATTTGTCCTAAAACATGGCCCTTTTCTCCTAATTTCTGTACGTTTTGTACCATTTGTCAAATAAGTTTGAGAATATTGCCATAAATAATTAGAAGAGAAGATCCAGGGTGGTTTTGGGGATTGTAAGTTTCTTAGGGGTTTATCCCTTCCTTGTTTTCTTGACAAGGGGAGCAACTGTTTTTGGATGAATTAATGATCCTCCTTGTGGTGTGTGTTAGTTCTTAAATGATACTCTTGTAAAGGGCCTCTCCTCCATGTCGGGATGATGATGATAAGTGTTTGTTCTGAAGTGACTGGAGAGTCGTTTAGAGAAAGTGGTCAGGGGAAAGTCACACACGGAGTCTAAAGTCTCAAACTTTTAAAAGAACCAGAGTAATGAAGAATCAAACTAAGGGCCTCAAATTTTGGTCCTTCATATCAGGCAGTGAAAGGCTCTTTATCCCTATTTCCAGGGCCTTTTACAGCCCTTTAGAAGGGCCTTACAGACGCCAAGGCAAATGGATTTTACCTCCGATTTCGCCAATGAACTGGAATCGATCACTGGGTTGGATGGGCAACAGGTCCTTGAGCCAAACGATCTTGAGTGGCTGATTTCCAGCAGCATTGCATGTAAGCGTCGCAGTCGTGCCTTTCTCAACTACTTTTTGTGTCGGTGGATCCAGGATCATTGGAAATCCAACAGGAACATCACCATCTGCAACAATCAAAAAGTCAAAATTACTTTCTCTAAACTATAGGATCCTCTTTGATCGTAAATTGGGAACAATCCCACTTTGGTTCCCAGTTTGGTTTCCATTTTGGCAGAGAGAGAGCTTATCATAAAATGGAATTTGCCAGTACTGTTGAGAATGGAAGAAAGTGCGAGTGAATCACGTCCTCAAGTGTACTCTTATGACAAATTGTTCTTCTCCTGGTTCTGAATTTTATTCAAAAGAACCATAGCCTATAAAAAGGGCCTTCCCCTTGGCATTTGAAATTGAATCAATTCTTGGATATTTTATTACACTTTCCTCCCACCTATCATCACATCTTGCTCAAAATCCATTTGGCAAATATGAATAATCGAGAAGATCCGCACGGAGAGAATGGATCCATCTTCCCCCACATTGATTCGACATTCTATACACTATACAGAGAGTAAAAGAGCGAGGATGATCGTGGAATGGAGGAATGGTCTTATGCCTTTGAAAATAATGATTTCATTGGATGAGAAGAATTGGATTTGGCAACCGTCGGAAATTCCTAGTGGGAGTAGGAAATTCCCAAAAGGAAAAACCAGTAATTCAGGATGACTAAAATTGGAAAGTCAAGCTTGGCTGGAGCCCTTCACCCACACGGGTTGGAAATTCAGGATGACAAGCTGACAGGATCCATCAAACTAAAAGGGCACGAGGACTCATGAACACTTGGCAAGTCTGTAGTCTATTTTTCTCTTAACAAATCCATAAGTAAGTCCTGCTTTCACTCTCTGTATAATTAACGATTCCAATTTGGCACTGGAAAAAGAGCAGAGAAACAAAGGGGAATTCGCTAAAACTTTGATGAGAGAAAGAACAATTTCGCAATGTGCTTTCTTTCAAAGATGAAAAGAGTGTAAAGGATCGATCCCTTTATAATCTCCGCACGCCTTTCACTTTAAGCTCCACACTTTTGTCACACTTTTGAGAGACACACTTGGCACTTTCCCCTCCTGGAAAAAAAGAATGAGCAGCCCATCATGATCCCATTGTCGAAGTCTAAGTTAAAAATCATGTTAGCTAAAATATTTACTACCAACTCCCATTTTCCAAATCCAATTAGACTTCCTCTCTTAAGCTCTCTACTGCACTCTAAGCTAAAGGGAAGGAGTGGTTGGAAGAGCATTGGGGAGAATGTTATGATCATGAATACTGCGAGAGAGGTTGGATTTTAATTTCTCTGCCGGGAGAGAGCAATGAGGCATCAGGAGCATCACTTTCTCCTGGCAACTTGGTAATGACGACAGGGACTCAAATTGGACTTCCAGGAAATCCGTCTTCCGTCGGAATGAGTCGATAAAAAATTTAAGTCTACCTAGGGAGGTACTTAACCCAAATATGCTCGAGTCAGAAAAGACAAGGGAAAGTCCCAGTTGTATCAGAGAAGGATAACTATCTCGTGATCAAGGTAGAACTAGTAGAGAAAGTCTATGACAAGCATTTCATCAGGCACTCCACACACACAGCATTAAACTAAATTTGCATTGAGAGTTGCGACGTTCTCTGGGGATGCATAAGGACCAAATCAGGAAATCCAGTCAAAAGAAGGAGAAAATGCAAACCCATCAACTTTGTCAGCAAACCAAGGATTGACAAAATATATCATATATAGAAATGGGGACAACATTCTACTTAAATGAACCGCTAGCTCAAAGCACTAGGTCTAAAGTGCTAGGCCCTAGTTACGCTAGCCCCTAGTTACGGCTAGCCCCTGGTCTCGCTATCCCCTGGTTTTTCTAGCCGCTCGTTCGTTCTTTTAGAAAGCAGAAGCACCCTTCGTTTTCCATGTATAAATCAACGTGAGAAATGTGGAGTCGCATATTTCTCGAAGTGTGCAAAAACTGCGTTAAAACTCTAAAGAAAATAGTGTGCTCGAGGGATTCGTAAATATGAAAAGATAAAGTATATGGATCCCCTCCTGGATTCCCACACATACGCACAAAAGGGAAAAGAATGGGTTCAAATATTTCACGTTTAGATTCACTTCCTTCCTTTCTCCCAATCTTGACTCTGTTTATCATTCCCACTACCAAGAAAAATATTTTAAGTGAAAGCAACCAGCGAATTCATGTTTCCATTCGCATTACTTGGAAGTTTGTACAAAAAGAAATTCACCCCAGCGCCCAAGCCCTTGTGCACTTATCTTCCTCTGTGGTGTAGGTTCCACCAGTTGCAAAAAAAAAGAATCCGAAATTCGGTTTTTTTAGAAGGAAATGGATAATGGCCTTCTCTCTACCTTTTCTCTCCACCCACATCACTCTACTTTCTCCTGGAGATTCTGGAATCTTCGTCAGTCTCTCTCTGTCCCTGGAGACCCGTCCTACATCCAAGGGAAAAAAGACTTGCGTCTAATCTAATGCACCACCGACTATACCTTAGGACTGAATTCAAATTCAGAAAAAGCCCAAAAGGAAAGACAGTTGGGACCCTGGGAACAAAAGTACACACATTAGGCAGAATTACCAATTCCATCAACAGAAACGGAGACGTTCCCATATCCTAAGTCATCATCCTTGAGTTGTAGACAGACGGGAGGAAAATAACAAAAGGAAATTGGAAAGTCTTAAATTCAGAGCTACAGCGGGTGAAAACAAGAGAAACCTAAAAGCAAAAGGGTTTTGGAGGAGGACGGCTTTTTCGGAAGGAAAAGAAAGCCCAAAAGGAACAGTTTATGAAGACAAATAAGTCCCTGTAGGTAGGAGGATTCTTTCGCGATTGTTGGATTGTTAGAGCGAGACTTTTTTTTCCATTGCAGAAGGCAGACCGGAAACTGATGTTATCGTTACTTACGACGACTTTCTCCTGTGACCTCTTTTGCTCCAAGAAATTTTGTTGATGCTGCTGGAATTAATAGAGCCACACATCCAAAGACTTTTGTAGTTCTTTAGAACGTCAGCACAAAGGAGAAAATAAACAAGAGATTTTCTTAATTATAATTTTCACTCGGCTCTTGTTAAGAGCACCCATCAACTCTCTCTTTCTGGAGCACAAGGGAGGAAGAAAGGAAGAAAAAGTTTTGGCTGTTTAATGCTAATAAGATATAAGTAAGTTGGAATGGGATGAAGACAAAAAGGAAAAAGTTTTCTTTAAAAGCTGGCGACAGGGGTGAGGGAGGGAGTCAGAATTATAATCTTCACACGAATATAATTCTTTCTTTTTGTCTCTCTTCATTTGAACAAGATAATCAGCACGGGATCCTTTTCATAAGGACCTGACATACTTTCACAGGGGAAAAAAACTTCAAAAGAAAAGGCAAAAACAAACCTTACTTTCTCAAAATCTCAGCCACAAATGAGGGCTGCCAACAGATTTGATCAGTTTTTCTTCGTCCAGGTTTCGTTTACGTTAGTTTTGGGCTTAGTTTTCATGCTTAGAGGTCATATTTGAGCCTAGATTTTAGGATGGAGGTAAAGTTTGGGCCTGGATTTTAGGTTAGAGGTAAGATTTTGGCCTGGGTTTTAGGTTAGAGGTAAGATTTGGGCCTAGATTTTAGGTTAGAGGTAAGATTTTGGCCTGGGTTTTAGGTTAGAGGTAAGATGTGGGCCTAGATTTTAGGTTAGAGGTAAGATTTGGGCCTGGGTTTTAGGTTAGAGGTAAGATTTGGGCCTGCGTTTTAGGTTAGAGGTAAGATTTGGGCCTAGATTTTAGGTTAGGGCTTAGTTTTAGCCTATGTTTGGATGTTTGGTCTATATGTATGTTTTCTAGAAGCATGTTGGTTCTATTTTTCTTCTTCTAGAATCCTTCATTCCTTTGTCATTAGAAACACGTTGGGAAACAATGATTTTTAGCGAGACCAATTTTTCCCTCTTTTGGAATTTTGTTTTTCCCTTGTCCCTGTAGACATGAGCGTCAAGGAAGTGAAAGTCGCCCATTAAAAGTGAAAGAAGGAAAGTGTGAAGTGTCGCTTATCCTTCTGCCTCCTTCACACATCCTTTCCCCAATGGAATTCTCGTTTGACGGCTCAAAATTTGGCCAATTAGGAACCCCTGTCGCCTTCCTTTTAAGTCCAATCAGAACCCTATAAAACCTCACTTTTATAGCTTCCCCAGGTCCCCCGATTCTTCCCAGTAATTTCTCTTACTGAAAGACAAACGGGAAATAACAAGCAATTACTCTGGCAGCTCTGCCAAAAATCTAACGGCAAAAATGAAACTACAAATCGAAGTAATGGAAATACCAAGTAATTTTTGTTCCCCAACCCACCATCATAAGAACACAAAGTTCCCTTCTCCTATTGAATTGATTTGGATTTCACACGCCAAGTGAAAGCGGAAGAGACGTAGAGGAACTCATGCAAAAACTAGGGAGTGACAAGAATCTCAAGTTTTCGAATAATTCCTATTTTTCCCTTCATTTTTAGTTTACTTTCCTATTGAGAAGAAAGTGGAAGTTTTCTTCTTCTTCTTCAAAAAAAGATGCTTCTGTTTCCTCCTCAGAGCAAAAGGGAAAGTGGAGAAAGTTTTCATTTCACAAAACTCAAAATCCAACCGTCCTTTCTCCCTTCCAAACTGGAAATCCATGCCAATCTCTTTTTTTCCGCAACCCGGGTGACTCTAAAATCTCAACATGGGGGTCCTTGGCCATAAACTTCATTGCTTACATTAGGATTCCAAAATAGTTGCTTCCATTTCTATGCAAAAAAGAGATCCGTTGGAAGTGTATAGCATATGGGTGAAAGCACAGGGAAAGTACATCAGGAAATAAACTAAATCCAACAACCTCGTTCCAAAATGAAAGTTGAAGGGCCTAAAAACGGTCTCATAGTGTAGATTTCCATCTCCGCAGAATTGGCCAATGGCTACTTTCATTTAGATTCCCTATTATTTCGAGTAATTTTACAAAAGTGCGTTTGGTTTTCATTAAAGTGGCTTCAATTTCAGCTCCTGCCGTATGGTTTTTCGATCGCTCCATCTCCAGCGATTACGATCAAATGGCCGTCCATTCCTTTTGCAATTCATGCAGACAGCCCTTGCGATATTAAAATAAAATCCTAACTTTTATATTTCTTTTCACTACCAAGAGCTTATTCTGAAAGCCACTAAAAACCCTATTCAGGCTTTTCATTGAAATCTACTAACCAGAAAAAGTTTGAATCTCAAATAAAAAAATCATAATTCTGTTCGCTAAGAATCTCTGGAAAGGAGTTTGGAAGTCCTGGAGGGGTTACTGGAGTACCAGTAGAAAATGGTGGAAATCCTGGTCCTGGTTCGGTCCCTGTTTATTCAAGTCCGGTTATTTCTAGACAAATTCCGCAACAGCTGGAGAGATTAGGACCTTTTTGGGTGACAAGATTTAAATATGCAAAGCCATCTCCAGGGAGATACAAAATTCCATACGAGATCATTAGGATCTAATCTCCCAAATCCAGAACACTTGGCAGGGGCATTAGGAACGACGTATGCCAAATCCTCTCTTTCCAACACCACCATCCCTTTCCAAATGTCAAAGCTGGAATTGAAGCACACGGAAATGAAGGGAGCAGGGACCATGAGCCTCTCTTCTGGCTCAAGAACAAGATCCGCAAGAGCTGGAGCCTTTTGTAACAGAACTTGGAACAGAAGAAACGTCTTCCGTCCACCAAATTAAAATCCCATACATCATCAAATACCCGGAGAAAGGAAACTTTTACTTTTCCAATTCAGAAATCAATAAATCCACGACGGCTAAGGACATAAACTCCCTTTCAAGCCCACACACAACTTTTGTCATTTAAAGGACACAGAGCCAGGAGTCTCAGGAAGGAAATGCTCATGCAGAAATGAAGGGAAAATTTCAGCAAATCTCCAAAAATTGCAAGGAACCTTTGGAATGAAAAGAAAACAGAGGGATTTGGAACTCCTAAACTCGAAAACGAAATTAAGGCTAAAGGACCAGGACCACTCAAGTCCTTTGGGTAGAAATCCTCCTCGTTGCCTCCACTAAAAAAAGTAAATAAAGGCAATTTGTGAAGCGAAGGAGTTCCATTCCATTTGAGTCCTTCGAGAAATCCGCCTTTTCGGCAGCAGAGTCAAAGGGAAACTCAAAGTGAAAGTCAGGGGAGTGGAAAAAGCCCATAAGACGACATTTCAGAACAAAATGAAAAGTGACTCTTCTCACAGACTTTCTCCATCAAGGAGGAAAAGTAAGGAAATATAAAACCCACAAACAAAACGGGACATGGCAAGGGACAATGCGAAAGATAAACTGGAATCAACACATTTACAAGAAGAAACAGAAGAACAAACATACCCATAACCTTATTCAGTGCCTTCAGTACCTTATTCAGTACCCTCAGTACCTTATTCAGTACCCTCAGTACCTTATTCAGTGCCAATTCTAAGTATAGTTGAAGGGTTAGTTGTTTTCCATACGTTTGAGAATACCATTTGTCCAAGAGTGTGAACTGGCTGGTTGCCAATGTCCCTAGTTCCTTCTTTGATTAGAGTTTGATTACCCTCTGATTTGATTCTGATCGATTCCCTTTTCGTCCAAGATTACTTTTGAAATAATTCCCAGTTAGGAATCAGAGAAAGGTCAATATGAAGAAGATGAGTTGCTCCCCTTTCCTTTCTCCCTTTCGAATAATTCAATTTAGTTCCCACATGGGATTCAATTGGACAAGAATCGAGTAAATAATGGAAACCAACTGAATTAACGATCTCTCCTACAAATCTAGAAGAGCGCATCTCTCCTATTTTGGAAAGAGAACAAAAGGACAAAGCCACAATAGCTAGTAAACCCAGACAAAAGGAATAGGACAAGCCACAGATTTTTCTTCATCTAATTACAGCCGCAGAAATTCCCATTTTGTGGTTCATTCAGGATCCTAAAGGCCAAAAATTTGACCACTTGAGCTCTGTAGGGTGGAAAAGGGGGCTACAAAGGGGATTTTGGTTACAAAGGCCGTCTCCAATTACTCACGCACTGGAATAGAAATCATAATAAAAATAACAAGATCTAAAAGAACAAAGATGGGGATTATGAGTTCTTTTGAAGATTTGAGGCCACTCCCAGAGATTGAGTTGAACAGCAGAGTCGGTTTGGTGGAAGAAAGGTCTTTACTTTCATCTCTTAAGGTCTTTCTCCGATGCTAATGACCAGCAGGATTTCTTCAAAAGACCTCCAGGAAAACACACACACTTCCTCCAGTTCAGTCAAACAGAAGAGAATTCACTTTAAATTCACTTTTACAATTCCAACCCTACCACTTGAGCAGGAGGAATCATGAATCATGAAGGGGAAAAGAGCTCCAAGGAAGTAAGGAGTTTACATTGGAAATTGAAGTCTGTTTCTTCTACAGGAGGATGGAAATGTACAGTCAATATTCCATCATATCGGTGCTAATGTTCCGGAAAAGGGAGAAAAAGTTGCCTTGACCATCATCATATCCTTCTGCTGAAATTCTATCTCCAAATCCATTTTTTTTTCAGTGAGAGCACTTTGATATCCCACCGGGGAAAGTTTCAAGTGCTTACTCTTCCCGTCCTTAACTTTGTAGATTATCCTTGGCAGTCCTGGAGGATTCCATTTCGTGGTCAATTGGTTCATAAACCAAACATGGGAGAGGATGAACCGGTTTATGCTTCAACAGGGAAAAATCCAATCAAATGAAATCAAATGGAACAAAAATGGAATCTGAACGTGGACGAGAGAAAGTACGTTAGAAGAAACGCCGTGAACCTGGAAACAAAATTTTCTACCTGACAATTTTTTTCAAGATTTTCACCTGGCATTTTAATTGTACAAAAGCAACATCAAAAGTTGCGTCTAATTTGTTCCTTTCCTTCCTAAAACCAGGAGAGAGAGAGCGTGAACTAGTGTCACTTGTGAGGTCCCTTTTGTTTATGATTTGTGAGGATCGATGATTTCTCATCAAGCTAAAATCCCCTTTGTGTTGGTTAGAATCCAAAGTCGTCAGTCAAGGGCCTTGCGACTGTCATTCAGTGTCTCTCTCCCTTTCACACGTTCAGCTTTCATACTTTGGCTTGGAAGTGATGAAATTGGCAATAACCCACAGTAGTAGCCGCTAGGTACCATTCCATGCCAAACACAAAAGGCCATTGTCCTACCCGCATCCGCCTTTCACTCGTCATCTCTCACGCCTTCAGCGACAGTCAAAAGCAGATGATCTACGGGAAGGATGACAGGAAGTTCGTACCTGCAAACACGGTCAAGTTGGCACTTGCCGTCACCGGATCTCCAACGCCATTCTCCGCAAGACACTCGTAGATTGCGTCATCGCGTTGATGTCGAATCGGCTCGATCCGTAACATCGACACGCCAGCAAAGTTCTGGATTTGGATCCGCGAGTGAACACTTGTCAGTTTCTTCCCATTCTTCCGCCAGTGAACTAACACAATGAAAAAAAAAAATGTTTTGCTATTGCCAGGATAATGACAAAAAATCATGAAAATCAAGGTAAATCATCAACAATCAATTTTACCTTGAGGTGGAGGGTCACCAGTCACTCGGCAGTAGAAGGTTGCAATGGACCCGACACGGACACGTTGATCTTTTGGTTTCTCAACAATTTGCGGAGGATCTGGAATTCAGAACAATTCAAACCAATTAGAATCAAAGCAAATGATAATTTTCAGCATTTTCATCGCTGGCAATGGCGCTTTTTCATTTCTTGCAGAGAAAGTTTCAATCGAACTAAACTGGAAACCGAGTGAAAACCTCCCAGGAAAACCTCCCCGTTTTCGGTTTTGTTTGAATTCGATAGAAAGCCTAAGAAAGTTCACTCACGCGTCAAATACTGAATGTAGGGGTAGAGAGCTGAGAAGTTTGAACCTATAAAAATTACATTTATTGTTCCTTTTCGTATATATATTTTTATTTGTTGGATTAGTGAAGATACTAGGGAAGGCGACGAAGAAGAAAGAGGATCATCAAGAACTCAATCTCTGAAGACCAAAAATACAAAAATCCCAATGAAAGTCCCGTCAGCTTTCCAAAGGAGAAAGGATGACGCCGAGGACGGAAGGAAGACGGCTTAACTCGCCATCATTTCTCATCCGTCGCATCATCTCCTCCCTTAAACCAAGGAAAAGAAAAATGTCCTTGGCTATATAGCATCTAAAGGAGACTTCAGAAGCATATTAATAAGGGCCATCCCTTCCACAATACAAAATCAGATCGTCTACCTCCTTCTTACAGGAAAAAGATGCGAGGACTTTAGCAGAAGCCTTCCAAATGAGGTTGTTCCGGAATCCACTGGATTTACTCCCAACGCACAAACATCCAAAGCACTAATGCATCCATAAACCACCACAACCATAAACAAAAAACCAAAAATTCATCTTTCCCAGTGTGCATGAAATCTGGAAAATTCCACCCACCACAAGGTACATACTAGGAAGCGATTGAGCTTCCATTTTACAATGGAAATTCATCCTTCCTCTGAAAGTTCTTTTTCGGAAGAACTTTCACTTCCTGCTTTTGAGATAACTGTAGCCCTGGAGGAGGTTCAGTTCTTACAATGGAGGAGACACAAAAGGAAGATATAAGGAGACTACTTGGGTTCTGAAAATGTTCCAAAGCGTATGGAGATGGAAAGTCATTATACTCTTATTTCCCAAAGGACTTGAACAACTCAAGAATCCAAGGACCATTCCGGATTCTTCCTCTTCTCGGATTCAACACCTTCACAATAATCGTCACAACAGGCCTCTCTCTTGCTGATTCACAAACAAGGTTTCTTGGAATCAAATCACAACCATCCTAAAGGAAATTAGGAGGAAGTGAGCTGCTTCGTAGAAAGTACACAAAAGCATAACACAACCTCCTTCCTTTAGCTTTCTTATGTACAACATATCCATGGAATTTGGAATTTCCCTTGATTTCTGGTTTCTCCAAAGGGTTCCTCAACTGTCCTTCTTTTGACAAAAAAGGAAGGATATTGAATTCAAGATGTTGTCTCGACTTCTCTTTTGGCTTTATGCAAAGAGACTTAAGGGATTGGGAATAAATCCTTCGTTTTCTCCTTTGGTCGCCTCGATTCATTGGACAAGCGACAGGGGAAAGGAGATAAGGAGACAGTCCTAACCACTCGAATTTTCATATCAGAAAGATATTGAAGTGAAAGCAAAAGGGAAAGGGAAAGAAAAGGCTAAGAATTTAAAAAAAATCTTTTTTTTAGATAAATCAAAGGCCACTTTTTTAATCGAACCTCAACGCCACTCAATGTCGAGTTTTAACCAAAACAGGTTGAATTCGGGAGTCGCAGTTTCTTTACACTTATACAACGTGGTTTTTTTAACTTTACCAAACCTAATAACCTGAAAAACTGTGTGGCAATTTTTAAGGTACAAATTGAGGATTAGAAAAATTGAGAGTAAACCCAACAGGTGAAAAATTAGATTCCTGAAAAGTTGCTTTTGTGAGAATAGAAAGTAACTGCAGAAGGTAGTTGAACTTTCCCTTTTGTTGAACCACAATGTGAAAGTCATGCGGTGAAAAGTCCAGTAAACTTTCCAGGTTTCCAAGGGTGGAGGAACTTTCTCTATTTTTCTCAATAATCCGCTGGAGAAAGTGAGCACCGGAGGAAGTATTATTAATGGGAGCTCAGTTCCAATTTCCAGCTGCCTCAACAGGAGACCTACCAAGCGAGACAGTTAGTGCTTTGTATCCCGCAGGCCTCTAGGACAGGAATCCATTTATACAGGAAAACAGAGACCAAAAAACAAATCTCCAGCAGTTTCACAGCGACCAGATCAAAGTTTCCAAAAGAGAAAACCAAAAAGACAAGATCCAACATTTAATTTTACTTTTCACAATTAATGAGATTAAACTTCAGGAACAAGTTTAATTTTACGAAATAATTAATTAAAGAAAACCTCACGCAGTTACAGAGATCAGAGTCTTGTGAGAAATGAGGGGAAAGGAGGGGAAAGGAGGAGAAAGTTGGTTTTAGATTGGTTGTGGTAGAGGTTTACTTGCTAAGGTGCCTTTTGGTCCTTACAGAGGCTGTAAAGAAGGCCTGAAATGGGTCAAGTCCTCTTGGAATTGAGAGTGAGGAGTCTTTGTGAGTATGAAGACTCGGTGAAAGATCAAAGATTGGATGATCGAGTGAAAGTTGTGGTGTGACACGCTTGAGTTGATGGATCATTTTCTTCTTCAGTTTTCTCCAGAGGGAGAACGACCGGCGGAACTTCATCTTCTTCAGATTCCCTTTCTATATACTTTCTTTTCTAAAGGGAAACCAGAGCCACAGAGCATAAGGATTGACAGCCACTCATCCACAAAAACCCATCATCTTTCTCTTCTTTCCCTCAGAGGGAAACTGGACATCATTTCAGCGAATGGAGGAGAGGATTAGAAAGGGTTAATCATCCGACTTTAGCCCTTAAGGACTCAATGGATCAGAGTGTCTTAAAACCCTGGTAGTTTCAGGCAACTAAGAAAAGGAAAAGCAACATTTCTAATTTCCTTGTGTGTCTGCTTCAACCAAGGGCTAATGGACTTACACCTTCCGCCTTGACCAAGTTGAATGGAAAGAAACCATGCTTTTCCTCCTTGTGCCAATTACGAGTCCATTGTGAAACCAAAAGCAATGGGAAAGTTACTCTCCCATAAAATCCTGGGGACGAAATGAACCCAATGGATTTTCTTTTTCGCATTAGCCACCCCTTCATCATCTGAAAATAAAAAGGCACTCTGATCCAACACCCTTGGAAAAACAATTTACTCCAAAATGATCCTCACTTACTCCCCTTTTCGACCATTTCAGACATAAAATAAAACCGCAACTTTTAAGACTCCATTTCATTTTCAATATCAAAACTTTCTCGCCCCTTAACAAAAAGATTTTCACTCAATGGGCAGCTCAGTCTGAAGAATCTGAAGATTCATTTTCATTTTGGAAGGGGGAGAACAACAGAGAACAAAGGACGAATCAAATCCCAAGCCTTCATTTCCGGATGATTAATTTCTCATCCAAAGAATTTCACATTAGCACCTAAGATTCTAATTATAAAGGAAGGTCCCAAGAGACTAATACAAAATTCCAAAAACTAAAAACAAGCGAGTGCCAAGATTTCACGGGAATATGGAGCTTCCATTCAGAATCAAAGTTCTATTAGACACAATCTTCCAAGCGTGACTTCAAAGAAAGTTCACTATTGAGCCACACGCACATACGAAACGCAGCTAAAAGAAAAGCCATAAGCCACTAGAGGATTCAAAGCTTAAAAACAAAAGTTTGTCAATCCCTGGAACACTTTTTGGCCCAATTACTCCAGTAAAAGCATCAAAAGCCAAAAAACTTATTCTTTCAAAGGCTATGATTTCAACACAACGCAACAAAGAGGGAAAGCATCGAGGTCTATCAGAATAAAAATCTGCTAATATGGAATTTAACACAAGCAAAGCTGAGAAAATTTTCATCCGGGGTTGAAGTTATGCAAAAAAGTTTTTCAAGGAACCTGACGGTTATGTGTAGAAAGGTAGATTTAGATTGTTTTGAAGGACAGTGAAGGAAGCTGAGTTTTGAAGGACAGTGTTTGCCCAAAATGTTGAGTGATGCCCTTAGCCCTTGAGTATTTTGGTGGTTCTTGTCGTAATTGTATTTATGGATCCCTTATCATTCTTCCATCATCTCCCTTTATCTCAAGCACTTTAGTCTAACCAAGAGCGGAGAAAGTAAGGAAGCCCATCATGAGCTCCACTTCCTCGGGTTGTGACTCAATTACATTAGAGCCACCGCCACCAATCCAGAGTCACTTCCACTAATGGACCCCTTCATTTCATATGCACAGAGACACTGGACTTTCACTCTGAATTCCTCCATCACACAAATGTCAAATACACGCTCCTTTCACCTACTTCCACCACTACAGGGATCTGAGCATGGACCTTAGACATGGAAATGACAGCCGATTACGGAGCCTGCCTTCGTCTCTAATGTTATCATGAGATCATGACTATGACTTCCCGCAAGGAAAAGCCTAAAGCCTCACCCTGAGAAAAAGGTGGAAAATAATCATAAAGTGGGGCTTTAGTGGGAGAGACGGAAAAGGGGAAAAGGCACACACACTTATCGACTGAACTCTTCTGTCGGATTCTTTTTTTTTTAGTAGAAAAGAAAGACTTCCCTTTTCCCCAGTCCTTTCACCAATGGAGCTGAGACAGAGGCTGCCAGTATATCTTTGCTAATCCCCGTAAACTGATCCCGCGAGACTTTGTCTTTCCCGTGGAAGACCCGAAAAAGCATCTCCCGTCAGAGACAACAGACGAGACATGTTTCACCTAATGAAAAAAACTCACACCATCCAATATAGTGCAAAAACCTCAACTTTTTGCATACGTTATGTGAATACCTATCCCATCGAATACCCCTTCTGGCCTTTGGTTTTTAATTATTAATCAAATTATCTTCCTTTACTCGATTACGTGTGTGGCAACTCCACCCACCCTCCCGTGGGTTGTCGGAAAACTTTTCTCCAGGAGAAAGACATTTTTATGACAAGCATAATTAATTAGGGTTCCAGTTTCAACTGATAAGGGAAAGCAAGGGAAAGCCCCTGTAATTCAGATGGGGACGATCCCCCGATCTCCTGGTTGATAAGGTTGAAACACAATGAAGGAGTGCACATTTTAACCCTGCTCGCTTTTAGCTCCATTATTGCAAAATCCAATATTAAGTCTGGCTGATTGGGACGGACAGACGTCTCAGGTAGGCTGGGAAATGGTGAAAGTGGGACTTAAAAGGGAAGCCATTACTCTGATCCGATTTCTATACAGGAAAGTAACTTTCCTTTCAGCTAGGAAAAGTAACTGAGGGAGATAGGGCTCTTTTGGATCCCAAGGGTCCCTTCAAAGAACCAGCATTACCACATTTATTAACCAAGAAAGAATGGACTCCTCCCCTGCCCATCTAATTTATACTCAACGTAAAAACCTTATAGGAATATACTTACTCCACCCATGTCCACACATTTCACTCTCAAAGAACAAAGGGAGAAAGCTAAGGAATAAAATACACACAAAGGAAACCAAAGGAAAGTACTTTGGCCTACAAATCATTCCTAAAACCTGACCGCAGTGGCCAGGGCTGACCACAGTTACCACTCTCGTTCATCTAGGAAAACATTTTGAAAAAATTTAAAGTTGAAAAGTGAAAGTCGAAAGTTTACTTTCACCAAAAGAGAAAGTGTGTCGTTTGGAACCTGATTTTAAATGGGAGGTGATGGACGAAGGGTGTAATTAGAGTTTCATAAAGTGTCCCTTGACAGCGAGCTGACGGTGAAAGCACCCAAACACGAGTCACTAGCTATACCCGGTCCGTCCACAAACTCACCTGTCACTCAGAACTAAAGATAAGGAAGGTATTTTCCGTCGATTATAAGTTACCACTTGGATCGTTTCATCTACTAGCCTACCCGCCTTCTCATTTCTCTCTGTTTGAAAGTAGCCACGGCCATTAAACTGCTCTGGACCATTGGAGCAAGTGGGCCGGAGAAAGTTGGAATCTAGGCTAATGGTTCTTATTTTCGTTGCATGCAAAGGAGACCTTTTAATTCTTTACCCAAACAATCCTCGTCAAGCTCTTATACAAAATTACGTGACTCTAGTTATAAAAGGAAAATTCCTGGACAGAGAAAACGCAAAGGCCTTTAAAGCTTAGGGTTTTGCAATTGTTTTCATCGATCACATCCTGGTCATTCTTATACCCTTGTTAATAGAAAACTTTCCTTATCGTGTGCAAATAAAAAGATTAGCAAAGAACAAAACAAGAGCAGGGCTAGGACTAGGGGTAATCCCAATGTCACATAAATTAGGATTTACAAAGTCTCAAACTTTTTGTATTTACTACAAGAGAAAGTTCTCATGCAAAGGTACTTTGGGAAAAGTTACGGAAATTAAAATCACGCGCAGTTTGTTCATAACGCGAGAGAGAATTTTGGTTTCCTGCCATTTCAACATTTAATTCTCAATTTGAAGGTTTACAAAGAAAGTAATTAAATCGACACACCCAACTACCTGCAAGGGAGAAAATCAATATCCAGAGTCAGCTCCAGAAACGTGAATTTACGATCAATCACGGCCTAAACTAAGTACATTTTCTAAATAAAAAAAACAGGTGCTTTCACCCTTATCCAGTTGACCATCTTTAGTTGGACCAAAACATCTTGATTTACGTTTACTCTTGCTTTTCATCGCTTGATGTTGACATTGACAAACGGAATTATCGATTTACACCTTAAAAACGGTGCTTTCCCTGGTATACAGTGATGGTGGAAAAGAGAAATTGCGTGGGAATTGTTATTCAATTTGTTTGAAAGGCCGTAGGCGTTTGATCCTTTGTTAAAATTCAATAAATAAATGACGTGTGCCTTTGTGATTCAATAATTTCTATTTTCATTCCGTCCAGGAGCAATTAGATCCATCGATCCATCTTCCATTGAACATAAACTTTTAGACCTTCTAGGCACTGTAATATAATCAAGTTCCTTCTTGAGATATTAATTACGACCAATCAGAAGAGGGAAACACATGGACTCAGAATTAAATAAAAATTGACTATATCCAGTATATGGGAAAGGAGAAAGCGGGGAAAGTGTGTGCGGAAGGAGAAAGCTAATATATTATTTCTCATCTCGGCTCCGCATCTTTCATCAGTAAATTCTTGTCGCGTTATTTTAGCTTAAAGACAAGTGTCGACTTTTCACTCTGGAGTAGACGCTTTTGGCCCAGAGAAACCGGAGACTGAAGAAAGTGGAAGAAAAGTCTGTCGAGAATAATAAGATTGGAGAGAACAAATGGACGAGGGCTGACTCTAAATCTAACCAGGGTAAGGAGAGACTGACATTTCTGTTCCTTTCTGCTCTATTCGGAATCTGTCAATGGGCCGATGCCATTGTTTCTTTGGGCTCTTTGGGAAGTTGAGATGTTGATGAATCTATAAATTAAACCTTTCTCTTAGGAGTCTTAACACCAACTGTTTCCGAGATCTTCATTTCATTAGGATTATCTAAATAATGCAAAAACCTCGGGAGAGGAGAAAGTTGGTAGTGGGGAGGATAAAGGACAAAAGAAGTTAATACGCGCTCCTACACACAAAACCCAGAGTTCATCAGGAAGGGATGAGGAAACTTCTTGCTCTTGTCAAAGCCTCAAGAATACTCCAATTGAATCTCACAGATTAAGTCAAAATGAAGAATTGGATTCCTTTCTTCCTTTAAGAGAGTCTCCGACCAATCAAAGAATTATGAAAGCCAAGGGAAAAAAGAGTACGAGAAAGTTCGGGTTTCATTGCACACAGCATTTTATCTTAATTCCTTCTCCCTTCAGACACAGCCTTTTCAGTTTTATTCAACTAGCCTCGAGAGAAAGTATCAAATGCAATAGAGAAAGCAACCATGCAGGAAATAATTTAATAAAAATCCGTCAATTCTGAATGATTAGACTTCCTTCGTTTCTCGGTTTAACAATGTTAAAGGTTAAAGGAGGAAAGTGCTGCTGAGGGGGAAATAAAATTATATCAATGCCAAATTACCAAACTCTAACATGGCCTGAATTTAACCATTTAACCTAATCCTATACCTAAAAACTTAAAAATCAACCCTTAAGTCATACCAAAATTAACCCTTAGGGTATACAAAACCCTAAAGCTAAAGAATATTAACCCTGAGCCTAAAAAATTCTACCCATTACCTGTTCTCCTGAACCTTCATAGCATCATCCTAGAAATGTATATTGAAAGAGTAATTAACTTATAAATGAGCTCCTGTTTCTCATTTTGGAAGCTGGATATTTAATTAATGCCAAAGAAAACAACCATAGGGAGCTACAAAGAGCGTTAATTACAAGTTAAACTTCAATTAAACAAAGAGAGAAAGTTTATTTTGCAAAATCAACAATCCTCCATTTTATAATTTTAAAGCCATCCCCAGTAAGTTGAACAGAGCGAAGGATTTGAGTCGTGAAAGTGAGTTCATGGGAATTTCCAGTGAAAAGAAATGTCTGTTTTTTGCCTCTAGAGAAAGGAAGGAGGCAGGGAGAGATCCTGGGCGGAAGTGAATCCGCCATAGATCTATTGTTGGTTCCGGCCTTTTCGAAACTCCCCCTGAAATTGAAATCAAATTTCCTGTGTGTATGTGTGGGTTCGCCTGTTGATCAATTTGGTCTGACTTGACATGATCCGTGACCACGTCAGAGTCAGAGAAACTCTTCTTTGGTCTGAATTGGACAATAAATTCCTTTGTGAGTTCAACACCTTGTGCCCCCACCCTTTAAGGGTGAGGTGGATGATGATGATAAAACTGAAAAACCCTCCGGAGGGTTGATATTGAAACTTTAGAAACAATATTTTCTTAACAAGATCCATGAGGTTCCATGAGGTTCGTGTGCTGTGTGTGTGTTCTAAGAGAAAGTGAAAGTGGTGAAGAAAGGAAAGTGAAAGGGTTGAAACAAGGAAAAAGAGGATGATGAGGAATATGGGATTTTGAAAAACGCATATAAATAACATACTCAAATAATAAAAGCACTCTGAACTCATCCGCTTCCTTTCTTTCGTCTCCTTTTACATTTTGCTTAGGAAAACAGACTACAACGGGAGGAGAAAGTAATTCATATTTATCTCCTCAGGTCATTCCCATCACAGACCCTTTCAACCCTACCCATATTGACTTTCACGACTGATTACTCCGGGTAATAAGTACAAATACCCTCCCACCTTTCACTCAAGTCTAAGGTCAATGATACACTACTCTTATCAACTTATCAATCATAACCCTTAATCTCCATTAACAGGATTAAAGACTCAACTGTCAAGGGGATCAACACTAAAAAGGCCTCAAGACAGTAGCAATGATCCATTTCAGAAATTACAATTTATTTGGAACATGCAGTATATGTAATGTACCTTACTTTCCTTCTTTATCGCCTCCCCGTTCTCATTTTAAGAGTAAAATAACAAAATTATTTGCTTACCGTTTGCAAACGAAGAGGAGACTGCAAAGACTAGAATGGCAAGGAGCCAGAGTCCAGTCCAGAGTCTTGGTCTCATGCCCTCAAGGACCTGGACCCTTCCTCGTCTCAGTCCGAGACAAGAGGAAATCAGCTAGAAAAATTAGGCAAAGACTAAAAACCTTACGATCTGCTCATCCAGGTGATGGAAGCAAAGGGTCAAGGAACAGCAGCAGATAACAACAACACATCGCTTCACTTTTCACTCTTCTGCTTCAACCATTCTCTACTTCAGCGCTTCATTTCAACATTTCATTGAAATCTTTTCTCTTCTGAAACAACTTGGGACATTTCCAGTCTTGAACTTTCACTTCTCAGCACCAAACTTCCAAAAAAGCTTTACAATAAACCTATAAGGGGCTTAAAAACTTGCTGAATCGTTTTAATTTTTGTGAATGGCGACTTTTTGTCTGCTTTCTCTTCTAATTGGTTTGAATTGAGAACGCACTTAACACTTAGTTATTGGCCCTTTCACTTCCAAAATGGGAAGAATTTTAAGTTTGGAGAGGATGTGAAAGTCGTGGCTTCATTTCTGAAGCCCCAAGAGCCGACTGAGTTCGCACTTCGTTCCAGCCTTCCTCGCGCTCCTTTCTTTTCCCCACCGCCATCAGAGCCACAACTGAGAATACTTTCACTGGTGAAAGTAAAAGGAACGTTTCCCTCCTGCTGGTGGCTTTAGCCTTGCTTCCCAATATTCCCAAATCCAACCACCACCGCCCTAGCCCCAAAGAGCATAATAGTTTAGGAATTTTATTTGACTTTATTTTTCTCCCCTTGTGGTCAAATGAAAGAATTAAACACAACTTTCCAAAAACCAACTTTCTCTTACACAAAACACACACAGAGAGTCAGGCGGGCTAAAACCCTGAAGGCTCTGGATTCCTCAAAATCCTCTGAACCTGTTCTGCACAATCAAAAATTATACGAGTCCTTATTAGATCCTTGCTTGATTTTATTAGTAACAAAGGATACTAAGGCCTATGGGAGAACCATGGATGGTAGATTTTATGAGAAAAATACTCAGGTCATAAAGTCAGTCCATCGACTGCACAGAAGGTTAAAAAGACTTGCCCTGCTGCTTCAGAAAGACTTCTTTCACCTACTTTCTTTTTTGCTACTTTTCTTGTAAAAAGCAAATGTGGTATGTAAATTGGTCTCGGCGCCTTATATTCCTCCAACCTTTTATTATTATTGCCTCGACTCAATTGAAAAGGAGAATTCATACAAGGCGAATTATTATATAGTCCCTTTTCATAGTCCCCCAGTCTTAGCATGCGAATTTCACATTAATAAGAATCACGTAAAAATCAGTCCAAATTGCATTTTCCCTGGGATGGAACCCCCCAATAAATCAAAGGTAGAAAGTGAAGAGTAATATGAAACTAAAGCCCACGCAGGCTTTACAGTTGCGTGATTGGGCTTTGTTTTCATAATAAATCTACTACAGGATCCCTTTAAAAGGTTATGAATGAACTCCTCCACTTTGAAAAAGGAATCAACATTCTTCGAACCAATCCAAGGTTATTTCCAATAGATGTTTTCCTAATAATTTCAAGAGTAGGACTTGCACAAGAGGCCTAAGTGTAGTAGTGTAGTAGT
Source organism: Pseudachorutes palmiensis (assembly GCA_009869845.1). NCBI lineage: Eukaryota > Metazoa > Arthropoda > Collembola > Poduromorpha > Neanuridae > Pseudachorutes > Pseudachorutes palmiensis. The sequence goes on along the minus strand of VNWY01000112.1, from coordinate 14,224 downwards.
CCTTTTGACATTTATAGCCTTCCTTGGTATTACTCAATCCACTCGGCATTAGTTAGAGGAAAGCAATAGAAATAAAAAGTGGTGGGGCTAGTGATGGTGGTGGCTCTTACCACCACGAGACTCTCCAATCGGTAATCAATGGCTCTCTCAAAACGTCCATTTCCCCTACACAGGTCGAATATTAAAAATACGAGTCCACTTTAACCCTTTTCTAAAAAGAAAGAGGGAGAAAGGACGATAAGGATCTGGAGAAGAAAAAAATGAAACCAGGAGCTATAAATCCAAAAAATTAAAAATATAACAACCATGCATATCTCAAATCGAACGGAAATGGAAAGCAAAAGGGAAAGCAGCTGAACTGTGGCTAACTTAGGGTTAGAATTCTGCAAGAGTGAAAATTGACTTTCTAATGTATGCATTCTGGATTCTAACTTTTTTGAACTGAAAGTTCAAGGTTCTTGTGGTTTTATATAGGGACTTGCACACAGTTCGATTTTTGCCTTGGGATGAGCTTTTAGCCATAAAAGTCATAAATCACAATTTGGCTGGAATTACTTGGCCAACCACCTGCTGGGAAGATCTCCCTCTGAACCATTTCCCCCTTAATACATTTCAATTTCACGAGAAAGGGCTTTTACTTTGGGCTTTCTTTTTTCCTAAACCTGCCGATAAAGGCTAGGGGAACCCTTAAGGCCAAAAGAACTGAAACCATTGGTATATCCCTTATCATCTATTGCAACAATCCAAGTAAATAAGGTGAATTCGATAATCAATTGAATATCCACAAAAATTATAATAAAAGGCCATTTGGGAGGTGGGTTTAGAGGTAGCCCAACTAGGTAAGTTCCAAACTAGGAAAAATGCAGTCCTTCCCTTTGTAATATGAAATAAGGCTGTCTTTAATTATGCTTTGGAAAGCTACAATTATCCTAGAAAGGTGTATTAACTCCCACAATATTGATTTCCTAGCAAAGGAATTACATCAGTGCGGCTTTTCCTGAAGAATGAAAACCCGAAAGAACAGGATGTTCGGTGCTTCCTCTTTTTTTTTTACCGGAGGGTTAGTTCTAAAATTCGGAAAGCCATCGCTCCCGCAAAACCGAGAGCGAACGTTATTTTGAAATCCATTAGACAAATTGAGTCTTGATTGTCCCGTCATGAATTTCCAGAAGGGAAAAGATGGAAGTTTTCCGTCTACTTCGCCTTTAAAAGATTGCCTTCCTCCTTTCTCCTCGTTTATCGCCTTTCTCCGTTTAAAAAATAAGGGAGGGACCTGGAAGGTGCAAAAAAGGAAGAGAAAGTACATGGGCTTTTATGCCAAAGTGCCAACACCTCCACTCTATTGCAGGGGCAGAGAAAGAGACTTTTATGCATCCCATAATCATATCCATCCCCCAATGAACTAAAGTATAAAAAGAAAGTGGAAAGTTTAGACCAACCAACCTTCAGACCAAGAAACTTTCACCATTTATTTCACTATAAACTAGCCATAGCTTTCCTTTTACAGAGCCATGCATCCCAGGTCCTACGTGTAGCTCAGCAGCCGAACCCTTATAGTCCCTTATAGGGTAGGGTTTTTACCAATAATAAATATAATAATAAAATACAATTTGTCTCGGCTGGATGGAGGAAGTGAGTTTCCGCTTTCCCTCGTGGACTCTGAATGGAGAAAGTGTAGCGGCTTTTACTTTGAACCGGAAGGAAGGTGTAGTTCTGCTGTAGCCTGGTTAAGTCCACCCTTGTCTTCCTATACTACCAGGAAAGTGAGTAAACAAAAGGCTCTCTATAGCTTCAGGGAAAGTCCGGACGCTTTGTGATTGAAAGAGTGAAAAGTTGACATCCATAATGGAAAAGGGACCCACCCTTTGGTACAATAGGAGCACTCATTGCAATTTCCAAAACAATCTATAATTCAACCCCCTTTAAGGGGTAGGGAGTTTTCTCCTATCCAGCCTCTAAAAGCTAACTCTCTCCATCCTCAACTCTTCCAAAGAAAGGTTGCAAATTTAAATGCAAATTTTAAATGACAGGATCCTCTGAATAATGAACATAAAGGGAAGCCTTAATGATAATGTTTCTATTTCAGACTTTACTTTGGAAATACTCTTTAGGAATTAAGTTTTGGGGAAGAAGAAAAAATTACAGGGCCCTTTTGAGGAAGAATTTAACCAGGAGCGTGTGGATTTGGAACTTGGTAAGCTTATATAGGCCCCTCGCTTTCTCACATTATGTTTGCTTTTGGCCAAAATTTAATGGACATTAAGGGAGTTCATGTTGGACTTGAAGCCAGAATGCAGTGGAAAGGCAGAGGGAAAAAAGCTGTAGGAGTCAAAGAGGTAATTTTCTCCAAGTACATGATAACTTCCAACCGCCTATAATGCAAACACTAAATTGCGTGCTCTAAATTCACCATCATCCGCCTCGAGTGTACACTACAGTGTACACTGTACAGTCCTGTGTTACAGGAGAAAGCAACTTTCCAACCGCCTATAATGCAAACACTAAATTGCGTGCTCTAAATTCACCATCATCCGCCTCGAGTGTACACTACAGTGTACACTGTACAGTCCTGTGTTACGGGAGAAAGCAACTGAGAACTAGAACCTAGAAGGCCACGCAAAGGAGGCACAAACGACCAACAATATTCCATTCAAAAGGGGAAAAAGACTCCCTCCACAGGTCACTTATGCATAAAGGTCACAAAATCTCCGATTCCGAAATAACCTAAGGGAATAGCAGAGCTGATAGCTCAAGTCAACCTTTGTAAGGGCGGAAATGAAGTGAATTAGGAAGTCAATTTCTGATAAGAATCCCTTGAGTTCAAGTATCATTCAGAGTCAACCTGGAGCTCTTGACAGCACCAGGAAATCATTAGACGCACAATTATACTATCCCTTGGCTTATAATGGACTCAGCAAGACTCAGCAGAGTATCCGACAATTATAAATTCCTAGCAGAGGAAATGATTTTTCGGGAAGAAAAGCAATAAAAGAGAAAGCACGCAACACGTGGTCAATCTGCTCTAAACACGACAACAAACGTCACTCCCATTGTGGAGTCCATTTGTATTCTTAAGATCTTTCGGGTATCAGATTACACTCAAGAAAATCAATGTTAAAGTACTGGTACGGGGAGAAAGGTAAATGGAAATATGATCTCAGAGTTATGCAAATCCAAAAAGTCAACAAATGTAAAAGTTCCACTTTGAAAATTGCTTTCACCGCAAGCACACACTTTTTCTTCTGTGTTGAAGCGATATCGAAAGGAAGTTTACTCAAATGTAATTAACATGGATGCTGGAAATGCAGTGCTGGAGAACAAGTGCTGTAACTAAGAACTTGGAGGGGAGTTGCAGAATTTCTGGCCTCCTCTGGAATAAATGCCCCTTAGTAAGGGGACATTAGAATGGGTTCCAATAAAGCCCTTTTCCTTTCCCTGAACCTTTTCCAGAAGCATATTTTATGGTGGATTACTTTTGCTCCCTTTTTGCTGGTGTGGATCGGAGGCGAATGTATTTCACTAATGGTTCCAAACAAGAAGTAAGAGAGAACTGGAATTGTGAAATAATACAATAATTTTTCCATAAAAGGTAGAGAGACATGACAAAGTTAATTTTTCTTGTGCCCAGTGTGCTTTCCCTTTGCTTTCTCTTCATTCTATAAGGCCTTCATCCATTCATTTTCATTTTCTCCCTTTGACATCATCCCCAAAAGCCCTGTGCAACGGAAGCCTAAAGGATTTCGACTACTCTAATAAATGAGACAGGGCAGAGGTGACGGTGACACTTTCGCCAATTTATGAGTCCGCCCTCCTTCCCACAACCACATTCTGACTAATCGAATCCCCACCATCAGTCTCCAAGTCTCAGGTCCCTAATGAATTGGAAAAGAAACAAAAGGAAATGAAGGGCATAATGGGCAAGGTCTGCTTTTACAAGAAGGTTTTGCTTCAGCTTGAGCTTTTGCTCCTGCTTCTCCTTCCTTGCTTTAAAGAATTCAAGAGTAAGATTTATTTTTATGGTTTGTTGAAATCTGCATCTCCGTATGTGGTGGTGAAGGAGTCGTGAGGGATTGAGTGACAAGGAATTCTCGGTAAGAAGAACAAAGGCCTTAACACTTGGGCTACGTGGTGGAATAAATAAAAAAAGATCAGATGGGCCCTGACTGAGAGACAAGTCGTAAAATTGCAAGTCCCAACCTCCGCTTGTGTCTTTAAAATAACAAAATTCAACCTAGAACTATAGAGGAAAGAACGTAAAAAAGCTCATTCTCAATTTGGCATTTTCCCTGATAGTAAGGGCAGACTTTTGGCACTTTCCCTTGTGTGCTTTGAGTATTTCTGGAGATCTACACGCACTCGACTGACAGTGAGAATCATGGAGCACAATACAATTGGGAATAATATAACTTGCACTCCTCCTCGCATAAGTTTAACTCATGTGTGGGGAAATTTTAATCAAAACTGTTCAATTGGAAATTGGATGACAAGAACGTTTGAGAAGTGTACCAATCCTTTCCTCATCTTTTCACTCCTACTCTTACACGTTTCCATAATTGAAATTTAATATTCCAGAAACCATATTAACGCACTGTGCCATTACGCCAGTTCTAGGCTAGTATGCAGTTTGCAAATTCGAAATGAAACGTCCCCAGTACTACCTCTCCTTCTCTCCTCCAAAATGCCAAGACCCTTGATTTCCCATTTCCAAGTGTATAAGGAGAACCATGAAATCCGAGTTCCCATTAAAGGAATCCCCATCTCATCTTCTCACTTTGAACAAAACCTAGGTTCAAACGGAGGAGAGACTTCCACGCTCTTTCCCCCGGCCGAAGGCTCAGGTAACAAAATTAAATTGAAGAGGATGTCGACATTCCCAAAGTAACACACTTCAATGCTACTCTACTGCTGAAATCTTCAGCTGCTCGAAACTGGATACGGGAGCCATAGAGTAGACTTCAAAACACCATCAAGTATCCTTACGATCCAAACCTTCAAGCCAAAGTCTTCAAGCCCAAGCCTTCAACTTCCTTCCATTGGAACCAACATCCTGTACAACCTCTGTTCTAGCCGTTCCAGCCTCTCTTCCAGCTACCAGCCTCTGCTCCAGCTTAACAGTCAAAATTCTGATGGTGAGGAAGGAGGGTGAGCTCGTAAAAGGAGAAACGTGTTGTGTTCTAACTCTCTCTCTCTCTATTAATTCTTTAATCTCATCTTTTGAAGACATCTCCTTTTGATTTGGTTCCAAACGGACTTTCTCTTAAGACTATATTGGATTTTAACCAGGATGAAATGAAAGTCCGAGTCATAAAATCAGCAATACTCTTCCATCTCCTTGACACATGAGATCAGGACTGGAGAAAGTCGCTTCCTCCACAGGCCTCTGGAATTAACCCTCTTCCTAGCTATTTTTAATGTTCTCTTTGGCCAGGATTTGGTAGACAGGCTAGGTCTAGATAAGGCGACTTTCACCACTTCCCACTGCAGGGGAAGTCCCATGATCTCCCTCCTTTTCTCTGCTAGAGAAAGACATTATCTCCTCCCTTGTCTCTCCTCAGGACAAAAGAAAAAGCCGCAAAACAAAGTTTTATAATAAAAGAAAACCATTTGTGAAGGGTTTATTCCGTCCATATGAGCTCCACTCTCGGCAGGAGACAATCCGAAAGTCTTGCGGAGAAAGAAAAAGAGAAAGTTCTGCTTCATAAGATGACATTGCTCGTCTAATACCTTTTTCCTTTTGCTTTCCACTTATCCAACTGTCAGCAGAAGACGTAAGTCAACATTTCAGCTTTCACGTAGTCCCACAACCAAGTTATTGTCATAGTCATACTCAAAGAAAGCATAAGAGAAGCATACGTTCTAATGTCCGCACATCAGGTCAACTCCTTAGTCAAATGACCTTTGTCCAGAAAGAAAGCAAATTAAACAATTCCTTTGTCATCTAAATGACATCTTTGTCCAAACATTGTTTACACAGAGTCAGTTGACGTTGATTGTAAGAAATGACTAGAGTTTGGGGAACCTGTCGCTCCGTTTTTCATCAGTTTCTATACTTGGTGGCGACAAAAGTTGTTTTTCCGTAAAAGACATTGAGGTCTAAACTTTCTCTTTTGCCAAATCGTTATCAGGAGAAAGCAACATGCTGTGAGAAGAAAATGAAACCCAAAACCCCTAGCTCCATTTATTTCCTCCCTTGTAAGGGAAAGGAAATGGGCAACACATCCATAAAACATCAGACTCTGCTGGAATCCATTAACCACTTCCATCATCCACACTTTCTTATTACGAGACAACAAAGTTTCTAATTACAACACAAAACGTGCATAATTTAACATCACAAGAACATCCAAATGGAGGAAAAATCAAAGATTATCTTCATCCTTCAGGGCCATCCTTCAGGCCCTAGCATTCTATCTCCTTCCCCATCCTCTTCCCCATCAATATGTGGAAAGGACATTACTGGAGATGATTGGAAAACACATTAAGGATCCCAGGATGCTACTGAAAAAATATTAAAATTCAAACATTGAAGGAGAGGGGAAGGAAGCAAAAGATTTCTGGATCGTTGAAACAACACCTTTCATGGAGAAAATCATTTTTACTGCTTTTCCGTAACTGCTTGAAGGAAAATGGGCTGGAGCTCTGGCTTATACCTTTAGGACCTTGGGAGCTCCCTTCGTTTTAAAAATTGATTTTGGATTTTTAGTGATTGAGACGAGACTCTTATTTGGCTTGTGTCGAGAGACAGAGATTTCTTGGACAAATTCCAATGCATGTTTAGTAGTGACGGTATAATTAAATCGACTGTAGGCGTAGACTTACGCTTTCGTTGACAGTTTAGGGAAATCAGCAGCAGGGGATTTTAATTTCAAGTTCTGTGACAGTTAAGGATGACAAAGTCCCTACTGTCAAATTGTTTCTATTTCGAGTCTCTGAAGATGAAATGAATGGAGAAAGTACAGATATTAATTTCCTACTCTTCCTCTCTCGTGGGAATAAGCAATTTGGCACAAACAGGAACAACTCCTTTTAAGGAAATTAATTGGGCATTAACTACATTAATTATTCAGAGCAGACACAAAACTAGCTCTTTGACACTACTCAAAACTATAAGGCATAAGGCACATCCAGAAGGAAAACGAACGCTCAAAAATTTCCAGTTGAGTTCCAACATCTGAATATTTCATTAAGAAACATTAAAGCTCAAAATGGGGAAAAAAAGATCCGAATCGGTCCAGAGCTGACGTCTTTTCAGGGATAGAAATGTCACGGATCTCATGGCATTCTGGGGGATCGAAAAGGATGAGTAACAGCTGCAAGAAGATGGGGTTTATCAAGCTGAAAGAAACTTTAGAAAATAAGCGCAAAGTTAAAATTAGACGGGTTTTAGGAAATTAGAAAACCGTGGTGCAAGGGGAATCGGGTCTTTGAAAAGGTTGAAAGGGGAAAAAATTCGCCCAGAATTGTTTAAAAGAATTTGAAATTTTGGTTGGTGAAAGTCAAAAAACTTTCACTGCCATCTGACTTTCACCAGGAGAAAGCAGGCGGTGAAAATCAGTGTGGCGCTTTCCATCTGGTGAAGAATTCTAGAAACGATTTTCTCTTTCTCAAGTTTGCTTTCTCGGGTGACTAGACTTTCTCCCTCTCCCAACTTTCTCGGGAACTGAGCTCTGAAACTTTCTCCGCTTTCTCCGGCAGAAGGCTCTCTGTTCTACCCATTGGTCCAAAATTCAAATTTCTGTTATAAGAATATAACAGAGAGAAATTCCAATCTTTCTCTCCTTTCGCAAGGAGCTCTGCCGACTTCTATGGTTCTGGTGAAGAATTCTAGAAACGATTTTCTCTTTCTCAAGTTTGCTTTCTCGGGTGACTAGACTTTCTCCCTCTCCCAACTTTCTCGGGAACTGAGCTCTAAAACTTTCTCCGCTTTCACCGAATTTCACCGCTTTCTCCGGCAGAAGGCTCTCTGTTCTACCCATTGGTCCAAAATTCAAATTTCTGTTATAAGAATATAACAGAGAGAAATTCCAATCTTTCTCTCCTTTCCCAAGGAGCTCTCCCGACTTCTATGGTTAGCTAATTTCGTGTCTCTTTATAAAATCCTCTTAGGGGCTAATTAATGCCATTAGCTTTTTCCCATTTGCTTTGAAATTCTAATCCTCCTCTTGACGGTTGGGTAAGCAAGGACGGAAATATATGCAAAAGAACTTTGCTCAAGGGAAGGCTATGGCTTTCTTATTTATTCAGAGACAGATCCGCCTTCCACAAATTGAATGAAATCCTAAGACGATCATCCTCATCATCCTTGGCTATGAAAAGAGCTCCTTTTCCTCCATCCACACGATACGAATTTCAATCTGTCCCTTATGCTCCAAAATGGATTATGATCTGGTATTGTTAGCTAAAGGGAAGGCTTCAATAATGATCACACACGAGGCCTGGTTGCCTCTCGTGTTCTCTGTCGTGTCCTTTTATTGAATAACTTCTCATCATCATCATAAAATGGAGACGAGGGATTGGCTCCCGAGTCTCCTGTGGCGATGACAGGATTACAGTTCATCCAAAACTCATTTTATGATGAAAGCATCTTGTCCAACATGTCATGAAGTTAAGAGACTCGAGGAAGATGAGCTCCACAACACGACACTAACATCCAATACACCACAACATACACGACAACTTCACATTTACGACTCTTGTATAGCCTCCAAGAGGACTTGGGAAACGACATTTTCAAACCAAATGGCTCCAAGGCCTAAAAATCCAACGCCAATCATTCACAAAACTTGAGACCTCAAGTTAACTCAAGTGTGAAAACTTTCTTTACAAGAAGATTTTTGCATTCTAGGCCTCGTAAAATGGATGATGAGTTCAACACAAATTTAACCCTTTTGGAAAAGGCTTTTTTCCCTTCTATCCTTGAGGAGAGTTTAGTTTCCGAGTCTCCAGGTAGTTTACCTCGTTACCCGGAAAGTTTGGAAAGGCCAAGGACTTTGCTCCAGCATGGCAGTTGTCTAAAGGCTCCTTTTACAATAATACCCCAAGGCCACTTTCTCAAAAAACTTGAAACTGAAGAAAGTGTAATAACGTGGGCAAAGCTGAAGAGAAAGTTGAAGAATCCATTGAACTTTTCCATGTTGGAATCCAGGAAACGGCACTGGGGACAAAATCCACTTTCCCCTTTCCCCCATCCCCCCACTCTCCATAATTACATAAAAAAAAACTAATTGAAAATTAAGCTCCCCCTTTCCTTTTCCAAATTATTCCCATCTCCAGTTGCCAAGGACTTTTCCCAACATTTTCCCAAGGACTCTTCACTTCGGAGAGAAAGCTCAAGAGCCACGGAAGCTCAAGTCTCAACAACAGGAAAAATCATTTTTCAATTTCCATTTCTAATGATTATTTCCATTTCCGTATATTCCCTAGTCTGGAGAAAGTTTTGTATGTGATTTGGCTGTCTCTGGATTCGAGTGACAGTAGATGGAACACTAAATGATGGATGGGAAGGTAACTCAACCCAATCTGACACGAATCACACCTACTCCAAGCAGAGAGAGACACACACTAGGGAAACCTCGAGTGCTCGAGGAATTGGGGAAAAAATTCAAGCCAAGCTAGGAGAAAGCTTAAGACGGAGAAAGTAGAGGAAGCTTAGTCTTTCAGGTCAGAGGCACAATCACAAAAGTTGCCTCTGGTTCTTTGGCTATGTGCCTGTATAGGTATTCTCATTCCATCAATCTAAAACCCTTCACACTCTCTCCATAAATAATAGAAAAGAAAACAGAGCTAGGCAACTTTCCTTTCTCACATTCTGCATAATCTAGTGCCAAATTCATGCAAAACATTGAAGCTTTTTCATGTACACAACCGCATTCAAATGTCAAAGGAAAGCTCACCAGGGGCCCTGCAGGGGTGGAAAATCGAGCAGAATTTCAATAGCATAGGATTTGATAGGTTAGAGGTTAGGAATCAAGCAGGCTGGGTAAGCTTAGGTTTCGGTTTTGGCTAGGCTAGATGGGTTAGAGATATCTTACACTTGTAAATTAACCGTTTGCAACGGGTGTAGGCGCAGTACATCGCAGATTTACTAGCGTAAGTCAACGTAACGAAGTATAACGTAACGTAGTATAAACGTAAAGTGAAAGGACAGACAGAATAAAGCGTTTTCCTAAAAGAAAAAAAACTGCTAAAAGAATACGCCGGACAAAATTTTGAGCTGGAAATTCCCCTGAACAAAAGTTACGATTCAAAGCTATTAAGGTTTCGAAGAAGATTTGATGGAAACAAGGCTGATTGAAGGAGAATTTTTGAATTTGAAAGCATCAATCCAACTAGGAAGGGAAAAGTAGTGTCAAGCCAAACAAATGTTGTATTAGAAAATGCCTGAAATCAGCAGAAAAGATCGTCGTGTTTAGAGCCTGAAATTCTATTATGGAAACCCTATTTATCCATTCCCTGCATAAGTACTAGGTCTCCTCCTTCCAATTCCCAAGCGTGACAACGGAACCGAAGAGAGTTAATGGAAAATGTAAGTGGAATTCCAGTTCTCCTGACAATTGAATAAATTATCCTAATTCATCAGATCAAAACCACAGGCTCTTCTCATCACTCACTCTTGGAGCCACTTCGGCCCCACCGCAGAAGCCTTTGGCATAGCCACCTTTCCAATTCTCTGATCACTCTCTCCCACTGCCACGCCTTGACACTCTACTTTCCCTTTTGAATAAGAGTCATGGAGGCATATAGGAAAAGGAAAACCTTCACTATGATCGAGTCAACAGAAAAAGGACTCAATAATACTGCTGGAATTCAGTCCTATCGCTGTGGGAGGTCAGGCCTATTTTTCTTTTGAGCAAGAGAGGCAATCATCAGCGGGCATGTTTGTCCTATAGGACATCCATCACGCCCACCACCACCACCAGATACTAACACAAACAACCATTTACTTTCTCCGGGTCAAAAAGTCAAAGTCTGCCGGTAGGAGAGAGAGAGAAAGTGGAATGTCCACTTTCACTCAACCGCACAAACTTCAAAGTTTCGACAGAAACAAGTTAAGGGCGAAACACAATGTAAAAAATTCATTGCCCTTCTAATCTCCGATTCGGGTTGACTATGTGACTTGAATTTTAGTGCAAGGGGACGTCAATTCTGGACTTTCGAGCCTTTGCTTTTAGTTCAATTGCAAGTAAACAACAGGGTTGGATGCGTATAACTGGATTTTGTTAGAAAAGTGAGGTCACAGAACCTACTAGCTCAGGGAAAAAGCTAATAATAGAGAATTTTCTGGTGGAGAGTCAGGAGATAGAGATCAGAGGCAGTGGTGGAAGTCAACCGTAATAAAAATCCGTATGTAAGACCCCACGAGGAGGAAACGTATGGACGCTGTAACTCTTGGAAAAGGCCAATTCAACTTTCTCCCTATTATAAAGGATAGGAAAATAAGAAACAAAATCCTGGAATCCTTCCGACTTGGAGAGGAGAAAGTTACACACTCCGGCAGCTAACAATTCCAACTCATCCGGGAGAAGAAAGGACTCGCGTAAGGGAGTCAAATGGCGAAAATCAAACGGAGTGAATATAATTCGAAGACGAAATGGAAATGGATTCATGTTTTCTCTTCGTCTTTCCCTCCATCCTTAGCTCTTGGCTCCTACAGAGATTTCTTTCAAGGGAACTAAAGATTTATAACAACTGAAAGCATCTGCCTTTGAGATTTATAACCTTATTCAACACGATAGATACGGAATTGAAACGTTCTCATAATGAAATCAAATTTTAACCCCGAATGGGATTTGGAGATGGATTCAGATGGTAATGAATGAGAGCAGGAACTTCCGTGAAGGAAGAGAATTGAAATCAACCAATCAGAAGAGTCTTTAAATACACTGTCGGATCCTCTTTGCTTTCGAAACCTTTTCTTCTGGGTTAATTTACCATATAATAAGACGTCTAGCTTGACTAAACTCAGGATGATACACCGGAAGGCTTTCAAAGTGAAAGACTGAAGGTACTTTCTCCGCTTTCTGGTGAAAATCCAAATAAAGAATGTTGCAAGTAAAGAATGAATTGGCACATTCTAAACAAAAGAATTTCTTTTGGGAGTCATTGTTCCATCGTTTCTAGAAAGAAGAACGACGAGACTGTCGACGTATCAAATTCTCATTAGCTCCCCTTTTGTTCCTATTGTCTTTCCTACATTAGCCTTGCCATTGTTTTCCTTTTCTAAAATGTCAAGGTTAGTTTGAGCAGGGTTCGGTTCGGGAATGAGGATCATTGGTGATGATGGAAGAATGGATGTAAAATGCAGGCTTCTGTGGCTGCTGGTTTCCAACCAAAATCCCTTTGTCTTTTCTCCTCCCTTGCACTTTGTAAGCAAAAGTCTCGTTTCCAAAGGCCTCTGGGAAGGGGAAATCCATCTCTGATTTCTAGAGAAAGTGAAGGGATGATGGAAGAAAGGGTTGTCCAGGACAACCGACCAGAAACTAATCAATGAATCCACACCACCACATAGACCGGTGACATGAAAGGCTTTCAATACTTTCCCTTATTCCAATTCCTCATCATCATAAAACCTTAGGAAAGTAAAGAGTGCGCAAAAGGCTCAAGGTTGATTATCCCCTCCCCATCATCATCAATTTAACTCAAAAATCTATCAGAAACGGTGCACTCTGGAGGCGTAAAACTCCCGAGGTTTGACTGGTGTAAATTACACTCTCTCTCCGATTACATTGACTCCTCCATTTCTCAGAGATTTCCCTTTGCTTTCACTTTCTCACTTGAACTTCCTTTTGGAACGGAACTTAGGAACAGAGCTAGGGAGTATAAGCAAAGGAGCGCTAGCTTTCTAGCTACAGCTTTCTAGCTGGTTCCTTTGCTTATGCTCTGTGCTTGGAGCATAGGTTCTTGAATAGCTTGGAAGTAATAGGTTTCTAGAAGCATATTTTGTATGCCCTGCCCATCCTTTAGAGGCACACCCTTATGTGTGTGAATAATAAAGCCCAACACAGGCTGTGTCAGTACATATTACATACTAAAAATATTACATTCTTCAAGCACCGCATCCCATTGAGGAAGCGGATGCATTGTTCAATCATACCACACAGTCTTTTCTTCTTTTTGGTTGAAAAAACGCTTTTGAAAACTTAGCGTGTTGTCTAGCAAGGGGAAGAAAGGAGACAAAGGAAGGGAAAGAAAGAAAGGAACAGAAGGAGAAAGTTAAAATGGAAAAAAGTGTATTCATGGCTGAATTTGGTATAAGGATGGTAGGTATGTACCATGTTCTATCCAATTTGGTAAGGGATTTAGTCGCTCCTAGCAGTTTTGGAGACGTCCGGGACTTTAGGACATCATAGGGACACAAAAGGAACCCCTACGAACCACCGCCACTTCCGATTATTACCTCACATTACAATAACATTAGAGATACAGGACTAGGGGATTCTCATTACGCCTTATCTCAACGCTGACTTTCACCAGCACCAAAGGCTTAAACGGAAATGATGACAGAAACAGAGTGAACAGTGAGGAGACCAAGGGCTGGGAAAAAACGGCCTTCCTTCCTCAAAGATGAGGTTAGACGGAAGTGTTGTTGAAGTGGTGGTGAAAGCGAGAGTAAAAGTACACAGAGAAAGAAAGCAAATAAAATGGCCACTACGAGTCTCAATAAATTGGGACAGATGGACAGTTTAGAGTCTTTGGGCTCCTTGCCCCTTCTTGTTCTTCGTAGTTCAAATTCAAATTACTTTTGTAGAGAAAGGCTGTAAATGCTCATCCCTATTAAACCTTTAAGTGTAAAAATGCTCATTTCCCTCCAGGTGATTTTCAGTAGAAATTCACAGAACGAGAAAAGATCCAATTTAACTTTAACAAGGAAGGGAATGAACGGAAATGAAATCATCCCGAAAATTTTATCAAAAGGCCACCACCAACCAGCCTTGTAGGGAAAGTCAATGAAAAGAAAGTTACAGAAGCAGACTGTGCACTTGCCTGAAGCACTGGTAGGAGCAAAGTCTTTGTATTTTAGTTCGATTTACCCCTTATCTCCCCTTTACAGGGGGCCATCATAACCTTTCTCCATTACTTATTTATTAATCAAAATAAGGGGCTAAACCAAGGTTTTTTTGACAACTAATTAGTACGGCTCTTTACCAGGTTTGGACATAACTCTGTTGATTAACTTTTTTCTTAAAATTTCAATTTTGCCCTGACTTCGGGAGGAGATCCAATT